>MVGT01003045.1:2515-18412 GCA_002174775.1 Macleaya cordata
CAACAAGAGAAGAGAACACGTAAAATGGAAATAAAAAATCCTAAACTACTAAAATAAAGAATTCCTAGAAATAGTACTAAAATAAAGAGGTTTTTTTTTTTTTATAAAATCCTAATTAAATAAAATTGAAAACCCTAAATCTATGATTAGAAATTAATAACACTAATTAGGGTATTCCGTTAACACTCCCCGGCAACGGCGCCAAAAACTTGATAGGCTTAAAAAGCACTATTTAATTATAACTGCAAGTGCACAGTATCTATGGTGTAGATATCGGCAAATACAGGTCGATCCCACGAGGAGTGGAACGAAAACACACTAATTAATATTATGAATTAACTAATCAAGAAAGAATTAATTTTAAGAAAAACTGTATTTTAAAAATAATAAAAACAAACCTAAAGTATTAAGATTAACCAATTAATTAAAGTGTTAAGGATCCAGGAATCCCTTGTAAAATTTATTTTATTTATATTCTATCACAAAATATTTGATTTTTGCGGGTAGTATGATAGTACCTTTGTCTACTACTTTCCCGATGATTTTACGATAAAGACCCAAAAATTTACGATCCTAAAATAATAAGTTCGTTCTCGGCAAAATATTTATTTTCTAAGCACTAGACATGCATGACATATTTAGTCAAAGAATAATAATTAATACAATTAAAATAGGCCATTGAAACAATCATCTAACAATCTAACTATGTAGTATGCATGACATAAAACATGAAAGAAAGATTTAGAAGACAAATCAATTAATGAGAAAATCAAACTTCAATTAAACCATGATCCAAATATTCTGTTCAAGAACATAAATAAAATTAAACCCTACAATTTCATCCCTTCACCTTAACAATAAAGTTAGAACCCCATGGGTTCAAATAGTTCCATTAAAATAATAAGAAGAGAAGAAAAAATATTTGTTGTACCAAAGATGTAGCCTGCCTCGGAAAGTGTGCAGAACTTCTTCTTCTTCCTTCTCTCTCTCGTACACGATGATGCTGCGCCCTCTTTTTTACTATTTTTTTTTCTTCACGTTTTTTTTCCTGTTCTCCCCCTCCTTTTCTTCACTGATGCTGCTGCCTCCTTTTATAAAACCAATCAGCCGACTTTTCTAAATTAATTCCCCAGTCCAATAAGTAATGGGAAGCTTAGACTTATAGAAAGTCTTGGAGAAAAAGTAATGGTTGTGGGACCCATTTCACAATGTTGATTTCAAATTGGAAACAAATTTCAACTGATTGGAAACTTGATAATAACATACTTTGTGGGGTTTGGTTACATGGGAAGGATTTAAAGAATAAGGGTTACTAAGGGTGGGGTCCACGAATAATTAATATAGTGATTCTATATTAAAAAAAATCTGATAATTGAATATAGAATATGTAGAATTTAGGGTTTGAATTGTGGGCCCTTCAAATTAATACGTACTGAGTAGTACCAATTTTATGAATAAGCATGCGATGACATCATGCTGATGTCATCAATTGCTAATTAATTATTCTCTTCCTTTTTTTTTCCCTTTGGGTTGGGTCCCATTCAACTTAATTTCTTCACATGCAAACTGTGACCATTCCACCCTTAATACTTGCACAAATAACGAGAAAAATTCACATGTCCACCTTGATCTCCTCTTGAGAAGAATTCCCACCTACACATGCGAAAAAAAGAATAATTTATAAGTGGGTCATCTAGTCTCATATAAAATCATGTGGATATACTATTCTTATCAGAAAAATGTGTACAAGACAATGGTGAAAAGAGAACTATGCACTTTACGTCTAAAAATAAAGATATCAGTAGGAAAATGCAATAATGCATGAATAATAACAAGAATAATTGCATTATTATAGCAATTATCAGAGAGAAAATACACCTAGGGACATTTTAGAAAAGTGTCCTTTTGATGTTGGGAAATTAGTTCTAGGGACTTTTTTAGAAAAAATGGTCTTTTGATGGAAAGGAATTATTCCGAGGGACTTTTTGGAAAGATTTTAGAAAGTTATTTTTATTTTAAATATAAAACTTTTAAAAAGGACCTTTTTGTAAAAAAAAATAAATAAAGCAGAGGGTGTTTAAAAAAGGTGGTGTCACACCAACATGTTGGAATCGACCCTTCAAGGGCCGATCCCCTTCTAAAGGTGACGCATTTTACCTACCCTTTTGTTATTTTTCTAGAAAAGAAAAGAAGAAAAATTTGTTTTGTAAAAAAGTTGTTTTGAAAAAGGAGAAAGTTGTTTTAAAAAAGTTGTTTTGAAAAAGAAAAAGTTGTTTTGAAAAGAGGTTATTGTTTCTTTAAAAAAAATTGACACATGTCACAATATTAGTGGGATCGGCTCTTAGAAGGGCTATCCCCTAATAGGGTGACATATGTTTGTTTTGGTTTTTAGTGAATAAAAAAGAAGGGAAAAAGAAATTACAAGAGGAAAAAAATGTGTATTTTGTGCTATAAAAGAAAAATGTGATTTATCAAGAAAGAGAGTGTTTTATGGAAAAAAATGCATTTCATGTGATTACGGCCAATCCCACTAGTGTGGTGACACGTGTCCCATTTGTTTTAGGGAAAAAAGAAAATCTTTTCTGTTTTAAGTAGAGTTTAGAAAATAATTTTATTTTTAATAAATAAGCGACATATATCACTACCTGATTGGGATAGGCCCTTCAAGGGCTAATTTCCTTATTTAGCAACGCTTATTCTCTCCCGTTTTGGAAAGTTTTGAAAGCAGATAGGGACACTTATCCTCATCTAATGGATTTCTTGGAATATTCTCAATTTGTGGAGAGGAGATACCATCTCCTTTGTTTTTCTTCTCTCTCACAAAACTTATTAAATCCGTGTGAACCTAAACCACCCACTCTTTGCACAACACGTGGCCACTAAGAGTAGATATTTTTCTTTTTCTTCATCTAAACTGTCCATGTGTGGTTAATCTAAGTGGCTAACTAGAGAGAAACCCTAGTTTTTTTTCCTTTAAAAGGAAAGTTACCCGAAAGGGAAAGCTCCGGGGGGGCCTCTCTGGTTTTTCTTACTCTCTCAGGTTTTCTCAGGTTCTATCTGATCTCTGTTCTTCTTGATTTCTTATGCTTCCAACTCTTTTCTCTTCTTTCTTCTAAGTAATTAGGGTTTATAAAAAGATTAGTGAGGCAAGAGAGAAGATTAGGAAAGGTGAGGAGAGAGAGAGAGGATTCTTCTTGTCATCTTCTTTCCTACTTCATCATAGTGGGATGAGTCCAAGGGAGTGACCTCATCTGCTTCTTTTAGAATTTGAAAATTCCAGTAACATCTCACTTATTCTTCTCATCTAAAGCTAATTATATGGAGCATATTATGGATTTATCTCTTATATTTGCTTAGTTGGATCAGTTGCAATCTCAGGTTAGTAAGCTTTCTTTCTCTGCTGATTCTCTCTTTTGTAAAAAAAAGATCCATGTTAGAAATCTAAATGTAATGATCTTAATTGCTAATCTTGGTATAGAATTTGTATCCATCCTTTGTTGAGTTTGTGAATATCTTTTTCTTGAGTTTTGATCTGAAATAAAGCTAAAGTGGTTGCCATTTTTAGTATGAGATAGAATTAATATCCATTCTTTGTTGAATATGTAAATATCTTGATTTTCAATGTTGATGTGAAATAAAGCTTAGAGCTAAAAGTAAGTGGGAATGCTGATTTCCATTTCTGGTATGAAATAAAGTTCTATGTCGAAAAGCATGTTATATTCTTGTTTTCCTTCTTTGTATACAATGAAATCATGAATTGGTATGTTGCAACTTTGTTTTCCATTTTTGTGTACAATGAAATCATAAGGTGAAAAGCATGGAATAATTTAGCTTTTCTACTCTGTATATATAAGGACCTTTTTGGATAAAAAAAACATGTTAATCTCTCTGTAGCTTTTGCATGCATAAAGGAATGCTTAAATTCATGAAAAGGCTTTTGTATATATATGATGATGTGAGACCCGAGAGTAAAGTATTGGCTAATTTGTGTTGGTATTATTAGAAATCATATTTTTGGAAATGCTTAGTGATATGAATTATGTCAGTAACTATGGATCTCATATCTTAGATATAGCCATCAAGGAATATGCTCATAGGAATAAATTATGTGATAGTATTATCTTCTTATATGGTGGTTGAGATATCTTTGTAGCCATGCATGTTTTGCTATAATCAATGTATAAAATGCATGTTGATGGTCATTAAGATGAATTTCTTATGAGGTGATGATGATTTTGCATGTTTATGTGTTTCATAAAAAGAGAGCAAAAAATGCATGACTTCATGATGGACGAATTAAGAATACCTTGATCTTTCTATGACCTTCAATGCGAACGATTTGGATCGTGGAAAAGCCTATTGGATTGACACGATCCAAATACGTTTAGCTTACTTGGTTTAGTACCAAAATGTCAAGTTCAATCCATTTGGTACTCTTTACTCTTTTGGCATGATGATATGATTATGCGATGATATGATTGTGTCACATGATTGCTTGATGTGTTTGCCATGCATGCCATGCTAGAAATCCATTAAATATGTGCATATGCTTTGATTCATGAATTCTTTTTGATCCCATCTTCTTTTAGCTTAATTTGCAGTTTAATCCCTTTTAGGCTAGAGAAATAAATGAAAATAAGTTTTTGAATAAAATATCTAGGATTTGAACCCCGGTTGCGGGTCCTTGCACCCGAGTCTTTCCGTTGGGCTTTCAAGACCAGTTAGTGCCAAACCATAAATGAAAAAAACTTAAGTTTGTGCTTAGTCTAGGATTGCTTGCTTAGAGATAAATCGCATTAGTCCTAAGGTTGTTGTTGCTCTTCGGGGTCCGTCAGAAAATTCACTTAGTTAATTGAAGTACCTAACCTGCTCCCAACTTTGTGTCAAAACCTTTTTTTTTTAAATAAAATAAAAATTAATCACTTTCAAGAAAAAATCATTTCATTAGTCTAGGTCATGCATTTAGGATCTTAGAATTCCTAAACAAAGACTAGGGTTCTTAGACCGTTCTTAGTTGACTTCTAAGGTCGTTCTCATGCATCTCGGCATACGCACACTGAACGTGTGCGAGTCATCGTTTTCGTCACGTGTGCAGCCCACACGTGACACATTCTTTTCAAAATGAAAGAGAAAGGATTTTTCAAAAACAAAAAGAAGAAAAATGTGGTTATCCTTTGTCACGTGCCTATTTCGCAAGGCACTCTTCGGTCATGTGCCGGTTCACACGTACGAATTCTCAAGATATGTGCATGTCTTATACATACACCTCTCCTGTTGTTATATGCCTGTTTTGCACGTGCATCCTTAGTCACGTGCCTATTTTGCACGTCACTTTTCTTTCGCATGCCCATTTTGTAGGTCTATTCTTAGTCACGTGCTTGTTATTCACGTCACTTTTCTTTCCCGTGTCGGTTGTGCACGTACTTCCTTTTTTCAGTCACGTGCCTGTTTTGCACGTCACTTTCTGTCATGTGCATATTTTGCACGTCACCTTTCATCACATGCTTGTTTTGCACATACTATCTCTCAGGATACGTGCTTGTTTTACGCGTACCCCCCTTTTTGTCACAGGCCTATTTTGCACGTCTATCTTCTATCACATGCCTATTTTGCACGTCATTTGTTGTCACGTGCCTGTTTTGCACGTCATTTATTATCACATGCTTGTTTTACACGACATTTGTCACTACGTGCCAGTTTTGCATATTCCCCTTCTTAGTCACGTGCCTGTTTTGCACGTCGCCCATCGTCACGTACCTATTTCGCACGTACGGTTTCTCAGAGCTCATGCCGATCTCGCATGTCTCACCCATCCTTCACGTGCCTGTGTTGCACGTTCTTTATCGTCACGTGCTGATCTTTCACATACGATCTTGGTCACGTGCCAATTTTGCACGTATCACTTGTTTGTTTGTGCACGTGCATAGTTATGCACGTGTCACTATTGTATGCTTAGGTGTATGTGCAATTGCACATGTCACCTTTTTGTACATGTGTGGTATCTTCACACGTGTCACCGTACTTTGACGCCTCTCCAGAGCACGGAGAGGCGTACCTATTTTATTTTCCCCCGTTACCTTATGCGCATGTCACATAGATTTAGGGGGCACCATACATTACTTTTATTGCCTCCCCATTGTAGTATAGCTTAGTTTGATCTTGAATTCCCAAAGAATGCGATTAGCTGTGAAGTAGAGGCCGATCTTATGATCGGGCAGTTCTAAGGTGTCTAACACCTTCTTGCTCCGTATCTGGATTCCCTTACCTAGGAATTTCTTCATTGCAGACCATTGACCGAAAGATCGCCATAGAGTTTTCGATAAAAGAAAAGCGTTTTTCCAAACAAAAGGGGTCCTGATTCCCTCTAATCAGGTGGCGACTCCCTTCTTTATACGACTCTTTAGTCGTTATACATTACCACTTCTTCGTGGACAAATTCGGGACTATTTCCTTCTTCGGGAGGACGAGGCCCCAGATTTTTCGTGTTCATAGACTGGCGACTCCACCTGGGATAGTCAAGAATCCAACTCGAAAAATGATTAAGGGCATTGATTGGGAATTTATGATCTACACTTCTCGGGCTTTGCACACACACACTGCACACACCCATTCATCTACATTGCATCTGCATATCCTTTGATCTCAGTATCAGGAAAAGGAAAACCCGTGGTTGCGGTAGGTCTTGTCCCGGCCGGAAGGGCCGTATGGGAATAACGACCGAAACTCCATACGCTCCGCCTTGTACTAACAACCAGCCTTCGGGTTGCGAGGTATATTTTGCCGAGGTGACCCAAGCTTACCCGTGTCTAGAGACAAGTTCAACCCAACATGCATATAGTTGCGATGGAAATATTCTTCAGGGATAACCCAAGGGATTGCATCCATGTTGCACAAATTCAGAGGCATTGTTCACAGTAGAGATTTTTATGGTACTGAAAAATAGCTTCCTGTATGTTGTTTGAGGCAATCTACAGGTAACCTACCAAGTAGCTGTTGAATAATTACTACCAGGGTGCATTTGGACAAAGTAAGCAGGGTTTGTGAACTACAAAACGGGTATCCTTTTTAGTCTATATGGGTCAGACAGAACAAACGATTAGTAAAGAAAGAGACAATGTCAGAACAAGAGTGCAGTGGTGATTCAGTGTCAAAAAAAGAGAGAATAATGAAAGCATGTTTTGAGAAAATACTGAAAGAGGAGAACCATGATGGAGTCTATGTTGATGGAAAGGTTTAAGCCACTAGGGCAAGGAAAGCATGCATCCCTAACACCATAGGAATCAGAATGCAAAGATAGAGGTCAGACTTTATCTGTGGGGCACAAGGAGGGTGAGATGGCCAAAACAAACTCCCAAGAGCCGATAAAGACCTCTCTGAATCATGAGGTCATCAACATCTGGGTTTGCATAGTCGAGTTATGAAGTTTTTTTTTTAATTTGGTATTGTTGTATGATTTCACTTTGAAGATCAAAATGCTTCCTAAAAATATAAATTTTGTCAAATTCGATTTGTAGATTAAAAGTTATTGAATTTAAAATTTCAAAAGATTTATTTTCTCTCTGTGCCATGTCATCACTTCTCACTAACAAAAATAGTTGGAGTTCAGGGTAGTTTAGGTATGAAAACGCAAAAAAGTAGCGACGGGCCTTACAAAACAAAAAGTGCCTGCCCTAAGAGGGCTTCTAGCCTAATATTGTGTTATAATTAGCAATAATCAGTGCCTTCGGCATAACACATGACGTCGCGCATTTTTGTCATCTAAAATCTAATCGAACATATGTTAGTCTACGATTTTCTACATTGATTAGGAAGTAATATATGTTTGTCCTAGTCACCAAAAATGGCCTAGATTTGTAAGAGGATAAATTTGGAGATTCATTTATCTTAATACCGCTTTGTTTTATTATGTAGGTAATTCATAACAATTATGAAACATCAACCTTTGATGTAATTGACATACACCCAAATACGATTTAAAATGAGAGATCAACCAAATACCCCATTTTCACAAGGTTTATTACAGTTTGGTCCCAGCTACTTTTAATTTGTCAAAAATCTCTTTTATTAGTTACTTAGACAGTTTAGTACTTTTTTTAACAAATAATAACGTTTTAGTATTTTTTAAAACTTATGTGCATCTTTTGCTTACATGTATTACCAATTTTACCCTTCTTTCTAAATATATAAAGGTGGACAACTGTAGAAAGAAAGTTTGTTATTTTTTGTTTTAAAACTTTAAAATGCGATATCTTTTAAACCATAAATCAAATTTTGATAAAATTTATATCTATGGAAAGCTTTCGTCGAGAGCTTCAAAACTAAACAAGTTAGTTATATTTTTTTTTCAAAAAAAAAAAACAAAATCACAAAATATTCAAATCTAAATTTGCAATCAAATTTGAATTTACAATTCCCAATTTGAACTCAATAAAAATCACAGTTCATGTATACAAATTTGAATTTGTAATTTGCAATTTGAACTTTGTAAAAATCACAGTGATAAAATTTATGATGCAAAGATATCCATTGGATTGATTTGCAAGTTGGCAACTACTTAGTTAGTTTACACGTTAAATAAATTGTGTCCTATTTTTTAGGAGTAATTGGTTTAGTGTTTGTTAAAAGGAACTTGTTCCTCAAGTTATTTGTATGTGCCTACGTGGATTGTTGAGTAGTGGACCCACTTCTATTTTATTAGCTAGTTTTTAGGCGTGTGGAGTTGTGTTAGATGTGTTCAACTAGACTAATGTAGTAGCAGTAGAAGTGTAGTACCTGTGAAAATAGGAATGTCCATTTGTTGTTTTTTCTTTCTTTATAAATAGCTAAGGGAATTAAGAGTTTTTTGTGTGTTATAAGTGTGGTACATCAAAAGTTGAAATTAATTAAAAGTATTTGTTTTTGTTTATGTGTGGTGTAAGGGAATTAACACACAGTTCATATATACAATTTGAATTTACAATGCAAATTTGAATTTGCATATTTCGTAATACAATTTTTGTTTTTTAAAGAAAAAAATATTGTTGACTGGTCTCATTTCAAAGATGTCAAAAAATGATTTCGAAAAATATAATTTTTATGAAAAACTGATTTGTATTTTAAAAGTTATGCCATTTTTTGTTTTAAAAATAAAATAAAAAGTTAATTAGTGCTTACTACTTGTGTATTTGGCACTCTCGCGCATCGAAATGCACATTTGCAGTTTCTTTCTTTTTTGGACTAAACTGTTATAAAACTTATAGCTAGGACTAAACTGTCTTATTACCCCTCAATTCCATCGTTCCCCCATTTAATATCTCCATCCTTAATTTACCTAATGCATCAAAGTTTGGTGCACCTACCAAAAACACCAAAACACTTCTCTAACTTTTTATCAACTTCTTTAAATAGAAGCTAAAAACAGAGAAAAACGTGTATAAAGAGGAATAACTACGGGTTTTAGCTTACAAGGGCAAGTTTAGTGAGATTCCCTTTATCCAATCCTTTGATCTATTAGTGAATGGATTAAGGGATCATACTGGCTAGCAGGAACTCCCTTAATAAAGAAAGAGAGAGAAAGATAGAAAGAGGAAAAAAGAGAAAAAAGAGAAAAAAAAGATAGAAGGAGTAGTATGTGACCTTTTTTTTACGAAAAAGATTAACTAGGCGGTCATCCAATGACTTCTTTACTAACTAGGGATCCACTATTTAGTGGAAAGGTTAATTAATTTGCTGATGAAGGGATCTCACTAGACTTGTCTTTAGTGGTGTGACAGACGAAATAAGTTTGGAGTGGAAAGATATTTTTGTAAAATCCGTTGACATCCGTCGATCTCAAGTTTGAAAGGTGGGTTTCTTTTAATAGACAAGAATGTGCAGCTCGTGCTAAGCACATGCAAAATATTCAAAAAAGTAAAAGGAAAAGAATAAAAATAAAAAACATATTATAAAGAAAAACATGGAGAAACGTTTTTGAGAAGATGTGAGAATCATTGAGAAAATATATATAAAGAAAAAATCAATAAGAAGAATAGTTAAAAAAAATACGAGGAAAAAATCCCAATATTGGGTTATGTTTTCACTTCCACCCCAGGCAACAAATTTTTTTTAAATATAATCCAAAAAAATATTGATTACATACTGATTGCAGAACGATTCAATACTGATTGGGTTATTCTTAAAAAATCAAAATTGGCTGGATGGGAAATTAAGTACTTGGTAGAATTGGGGTTAAATGCTAATTCCATAAAAAAAATATTCAAGTCAACTAAAACAAAAGAAAAATCTAGAAGCTAAATTCTGAAAAATAAAACCTTAGAACAATGATATGTAAAAAGATGTTAAGATAGAACTATAGCTATACTTACAAAAGGAAGGGTTCGGGGATAAGGAGTTTTTTTGTCTCCTTGTGGACGAAAGATATTTTGCACTATGACAACCGTACCACAAATTGAGTTGGGAGTAAGCATGCTAGATTGAAGAAATATATGGGGATTCAATGGGAGACTTTTCAGTTGTTGGGTGGACAAGCACAACATGTTAAAGAATCAAATTGTGACAAGGCACTGACAATTTCCCAAGGCATGATTCAAATAGTTTAATAGTAAAAATCGAAACAAAATATTGAAAAAACACTTGTGGATTAACGAAGGAAAAAGAGAACCCTTACTTTTCTTGAGTGTTAAATCTTTAATAAAGACTACTTTTTGTTTTAACTTCGCCATTTGACTTTTCGCTAGTGGAAGGTTAGAAAATGGAAAACAACCATTCCAACGTTAGTAGAAGGATATCATCAGTCAAACATTTTTACGCTATTGAATAGAACAACATGCTCCAATGGTCCAATCTACATATAGCTACTTGCTAATTTTGGGTTGTTCCTTTTTATTTTTTAGTATACTTTAACTCAACGCCCAGTTATGCATAAAATTATGATGCTTCCCATGAATGGTTTCCAGTTTCTGATGACAACATTTTTCCTCCGTAAAATCGAATGAGTGTTGTGATGTTAACCATTCAGAAAGCGAATTTGTTAGCCATGAATTTCTATACAAGTAAGCTAAGGTAAAGGAAGGATTTAGTTTTAGCATTATCTCATGTATTACATTGTGTCAACTCTCAAATGCTTGGGCGCTAGCTTGAATCTATTGGCAGGTTTGTTTTGATGTAGATACATGATCTCCACCATTTCACCATCACGAATATATCCTTTGGTATGCATTCTTTTCATTATTTCAGTGGAATTGTAAGATGATACTCTTTGGGCCACTTTCCTTCACTTTCTAATGACTTGGGGATGGATTTACAACTTTGCATGCAGATAGGAGCTGAGAAAAGCTATGAAATTCTGTGTAAAGCATTTGATTATGAAGCCAAAGAAAAATTAGAGGTATACTTCACCTAGCATAAAATTATAGATGTATGCTCCACATGTATATAAGTGCCATAAGGTTTATGTCATGAAATGGATATTGCTTTTATGTCTTGAGAAATTTAACTTTTTAGAAGTATAACACACTGGTTGCATGCTATGTAACAAAGATGCGTACACGTTAGTTAGTGAAGGATATGGGCGATAACGGGTCTGACGTGGTGCTATCACATGATTCACATCTATTAAATCATTTCCATCCACAATAGGCCTATCAAATGAATTAATAAATACAACTAGATTTATGATGTCACACAACTATTAGTTGCTTTTTTTTTCTGATGAGTGAGAATAATTTATTAGAAAAGTCAGTAGGCATAGAATTACAAGCAAAAAAGGAGAAAAGCCAAAAAAGCAATTTTAAAGATAATTATCATTGTAAATTGGAAGAAAGATGTGAAACCCCGTTAATAAAAATAATAATAATAATATTAATAAAAATAAAAGCAGGCAAAACAAAAAAAAGAAGAGAGGGATTTTTAGCTAGGTTTGGGGGACCCGGGCTGGCCTGACCCGCGGCCCAGCCCGTGACCCAAAATCAGCCCGCCACCACCCTCTCCCCCAATCAGCTGTATGCTGATCAAAACAAAAAGAGAAAAGAAAAGAAAGAAAAGAAGAAGAGGGAGAGAGAGAGCTCGACAGAGAGCTGAGAGAGAGAGAAGCCGAGAGAGAGGTAGAGAGCTGAGAGAGAGAGAGGCAGAGAGCTGAGAGAGAGACTGAGAGAGAAAGAAACCGAGAGAGAGAAAGAGAGACGGAGAGAGAGAGACCGAGAGAGAGGCAGAGAGCTGAGAGAGAGACTGAGAGAGAGAGAGAGACCGAGAGAGAGAAAGAGAGACTCAGAGAGAGAGACCGAAAGAGAGGCAGAGAGCTGAGAGAGAGACTGAGTGAGAGCTCGATAGAGAGAGACTAAGAGAGAGACCGAGAGAGAGAGACTGAGAAAGAGACCGAGAGAGAGAGAGGCTGAGAAAGAAGGAGGAAGAAGGAGAAGAAGAGGGAAGGAAAAGAAGGGGAAATCAGCCCCATTCTTCACCCTCAACCTCTAAACTCATTGGGTAAGATTTCTAACCCATTTCACCTTCAATTTCAGCTAATTTTTCTAAGTTAATAACCTAGGGTTTTTATTCAACATGCTTGTTAGTGTAGATCTTGGTGTTTTGGAGCTCAATGGTGGAAGAGGGGATGAGATGGGCTAATTTTTTCATGTTAAGGTGAGAAATCAGTACCCTAGTGCTTTAGATCTTGTGATTTTTGTGATGTAAATTGGGGTTTTTAGAGAAAAACGAAATTTTATTATGAATTAGAAATTTTAGGTGAATAGGTTGAAGATTTGATATGAGTTTATGGTTTTTATGATCTTGATTCCTCCATTTTTGATGCATGCAAGTGAAGACTTGAAAATGATGAGGTTAGGTGATATAAAATCCGAAGGGATCTTCAATATCCTTAGTGTTAATGGTTTCTATAAGTTAAATGAGACCTTATAGACCATGTTAGACATTTTGGGACTGTTTTGTGTAGCTAAATTTTTATGGGAATGTAATGGTAAAGATGACCATGGTTTGTCCCTTTAGTTGGCGTTTTGGAAACAATATGAAGTTCTGAGATGAAATTCAAAGATGGAATTTAATTATTTTAAATTCCAGCATGGTAATTGTGATGATATAACTCTAGACTTGAAAATCCCCCTCGAGCATATAATGAAATCTCTAATTGATGATGATCCATGTGAGCAAGGAATTTAGCAGGTTATTTTTACAAGCTTGGACAAATTTTTTGTAATTTGAAATGGCTAGATTAACCTGATTGGGATTTAGGTGATCATGATAAACTATATATTTAAATTTGATGTTCAGCCATTTATAAGTCTTGGTGAGCTGATTTTGGGCATTTAGGGATTTGTAATTATGTTTAAAGAATGAGATTATCCTTAGTTTTAAGTGATTATTTCTTAAACTTATGGTTATAATGAACACAAAGAGCTTGAAAAAAATGATTCATGCTCTAGAATTTTATATGCTCATGCTTGGTAGGTAATTACACCTTGTTTGGGGATTTTGATGATTTCAATGGAACCTTGAGTTTAGGTCTAGAAATTTGATGATGTTGGTTAATGAAATTTTGGAGATAGTGGGTAATTCAGCTTGGTGATTTCATAGGTAATTCAGCTTGGTGATAGTGGGTAATGAAACTAAGTTATTTTAGATGGAACTATCATGTTGAAGACTATAAAGATCAATCTTAAGTTGAAGATGGGATTTATGGGATAGGTTATCTTTTTGTACTATTTTGAGGAATTTTATTTCATTAGAGACCAACAATGAAGTTCACCTTATTTGAGGCTTTAAGTGATAATCCTATCTTGTCTTTCGGTGGAAATGGGTTGATTAGAGACGTTTGAAGTAGGAGTAGTACTAATCTTACTAACTTGTGAGGTTTAGAGTAGTACTCTAAGTCGTTGGTGTTTCTTGATTTTAAATTTTTATTGTTCCTCTTCTATTTATTCTACTTGTTGGTTATAAGTACTAGAACCTTACTTTCGTCTCCCTTGTTTTTCTTCTCCAGCTGGTGAGCTGGGTCTTGCTGACTCTCTGGGTGAGGAGGATCAGTTTCTGTACCGCTAGAGGTAGGTGGTCAATTCATATTAATAGCACCCAACTATTTTAAATGCATGTTTCAAATTAATATGTATGTACTTTTTGTATGCAAGGAATGGCATGAAATTTATGGATAACAACAAACTTATGTTATGAAGAAAGCATTGAGAAACTGATTTTAATATGGAAAAATGCATGCTTGATTATATATCATGTTTATGAAATATTTCTCGTGGATTGTGAACAAATGTGACATCAATCCTACTATCACGATTTATGTGGATGAAATGATGGTTATGTTTGGAAAACCACGTTTGATATATTGAAAACCTTTGGAAAAAATGATAATCTGTTTTATCGAGTGTTTTCTCGATGTAAAACCCAGCTTTGGAAAATGTGATAAAAAGAAATTTCTATCCGTGATCGCCTAAAGACGGTAGTAGCATCTCACTACCGGGCTTGATAGGCTTCACGAAGACACGGAGAACCGTGTATACCTTAGGTGGGCTAGTGCCTGTGTTACTTCCACTTGGATTTCTGCCCGAGTGATCTGTGAGTTGGCATGTCATGGTTCCACGGATCATACCCGGCGATCTGTGTGTTAGCATGTCATGGTTCCACGGACTTGGTGTGCGAGTTAGCTTGAAAAGGTTCCCTAATCCTTATGAGGGTGGGTGTGTTGTCTTGCTATGGTTCCGCGACCTACGTAGGTGAGCGAGTTAGTTTGCCATGGTTCCACGACCTATGCGGGTGAGCGAGTTGGCTTGCCAGGGATCCTCACCCTTATGAGGGTGGGTGAGTTGGCTTGCCATGGTTCCTCACCCTTAGGACCAGTTACACTTCTTGTATGTGGATTTCAAATGAGATGAATTAGATGAATTTTCAAAAGGGGATTTCTATAAAAAAGACATTGGTTTCAAAAGGGTTCTCCCAAAATAGTTTTCGAACTTTAACTTAAAAGACACACAACCTATATATATATACTACTATATGTTATCACTAAGGTAAGCGTGTGAAAGGTTGGGGACTTTCTACAAGGATGGTGGATCATGCTTATCCAGATGTGGTACACCATCTCAGGCTTTACTAGGTGTTTTTGTCTTCGGGGCGGTATGGGACATCAGGGAGATAGGTACATCTAGGGAAGTCTGGGAAGTCACGATTATTTCCTGGTAAACCATGTTTGTTGGTGGTGTTGAGTAACTAGTTTAGCTGAGGTTCGCATGCCTGCCCGATGGGTGTTAAACGCGAGGGAGGGTTGTCGGGAAACCTTCTCTGGATTAGTTGGGGGCCCTTGTCTAGTCTGCAGTCGTGACATCGTGCGCAATTGGTATCTGATCTTGAAGTAATTCTGAATGGGGTAACCTGATCGTGTTCCTTGGTTATACTAGCAGAAGTACACCACTATTGTTTGTATACATATATATGCAGGATTTTCCTTGATGTTTCAATCAACTATATAATATGCATTGCTTTTACAAATGCTTTCGAGACGTTATCGGATTAATCGCTGCATGTGATGATATTAGGATGGTTGATCTACCTACTGAGTTTCTCACCCAATTATTCTCGTAGTTTTTTTCAGTTGACGTTTGAGGATCGAGTTAGGATCCTTAGTGGCGCTGTGACGTGGTTACTTGGCGAGGGATTCCTTGTTTTGGGTTTGATGTGGGTCTCCTTCTCTTCAGTCACAGTGAATCTGAAAGGTCCATGTTTTATTTTGTCGAATTTCGTGTCAAAGGTAAACTCAAGATGGTCAATGTAACTTGAGTTAGAGTCTAGTGAGTCTCAGTTCACTTCGGTTGAAAAAGAAGAAATCTACAAAGGCTCCGAAGAACTCAACTCACCACCGGAAGTCATCCTAGGATGGTAAGTGACTTAGAACACTAAGTACCA
>MVGT01002738.1:4451-18514 GCA_002174775.1 Macleaya cordata
CCAACTCGTGTCCAAACGGGTTGGCGGGTTTGCATTGATTATCGAAAACTTAACTCTACCACTCGCAAGGATCATTTTCCTTTGCCATTTATTGACCAAATGTTAGAAAGGTTGGCTGGTCATACTCACTATTGTTTTCTTGATGGTTACTCAGGTTATAATCAGATCGTAATTGCACTGGAGGACCAAGAGAAGACAACATTCACTTGCCCCTTTGGAACGTTTGCCTATCGACGTATGCCATTTGGTCTTTGCAACGCTCCTGCTACTTTTCAACTGTGTATGGTCAGTATATTTTCAGATTATGTTGAAAGCATCATAGAGGTTTTTATGGATGATTTTAGTGTCTATGGTGACTCTTTTGACAAAAACAATTTTTGGTGGAGCACATTCCCCATCAACGTGCAAGATAGCTCATCCCTGAATATGAATTTTTTTTTATGAAGATACATGGTGAAGTCTGTGAAGAGTTCATTTTCATATCTTAGATATCTCTATATGGATCCCAACATATTTTTCATAGTAACATAGTGGCAATTTTAATCATGGTATGTCCACAATTGAATTTTTTCGCAATAAAAATAATAATTATATAAAATAATAAATATATTATAAATAAATTAATAAATATGTATAAATTTGAGAAAGTACATCAAACATATGTATTGCCTCATATAGGATACGAATTGACATAGATACATTGACTTATGAAATTGTGATTATAGTAAGAGCCAGGCTCCTTAATTCATATTTTCATAAGTTAGCATGCATATTTATACACAATAATGCATGTGTATACTATATAGGTATGTGTGCGGGTTTTTTTTCTGGTTTTTTTGGTTTGGTCTTTCGGTTCGGTGTTTTTGGTCCGGTTTCAGTTTTTTTGGTTTTTTGAAAACACGAAATCAAAACCAGACCATAAATATCAGTTTTTGCAGTTTTTCGATTTTTCGGGTTTTGGGATTTTTGGTTTTACGGTTTGTCGGTATTTTTTTCGGTCCGGACCAGTTCGGACCGAATTTAAAACCGCACCATGTGCAGCCCTAAGTGTACCACAAGCCAAATTCAAGAGTTCCCTTAACATAACGAATGATTCGTTTAACTGAGTCCGGGGTCTGGGTGTAACATACAAGTATACTGAAACTTGTACAAAACAAAGTGACATATGTAAACTATGATATACGTGACACACTTTTGATAATAAAGTAAATAAATAACTTTATGCAAGACCCACACATTATCATGGATCAAAAAAATAAGCAAACAACTTTTTATCAAACCCACATATTTTTATAGATCAAAAAGTGAATTTTTATGCCAAAATGAAAAACAGCAACATCCATACATTTTTCATGAACCATAATTTTCACATTAAAGTATTGAACATACCAAATTTTATGGAGCATTTCATGGCATTTTTACAGCATGGTTCTTACTAACATACATTTTTAAGCATGATTTCTTTACTAAAACTAGACCAAAATGACGTAAATGGCATTTAAACACAAATACAACATTATTCATGATCCAAAATATGATGACTACATTGTGACATAAATTTCCATATAACATTCCAACAAGTTCACAAATCAAAGTATTATTACTACAAAAAATGAACTACCATAAATGAAATGCTTGAAAAATTCATTCATTAGGTGAGTAATATACTACATGGTTGATTTGATTTAAAATAGCTTGAGGCCAAAAGATTTTACCTAGCCTTAGCCCAAACTCCAAATGTAACAAGAGATACCACTTTGAAGTTTCAATCCATTTGAGGTTGTTCAAGCCTTCTTTGGTGAGTTTCTAATTTGAAAATGGGATGAAAACTTCGTTCTCTCTCTAGAAAATAAGGTAGAAATGGAACTTGAAAGTGTCTAGAAGTTTTTTGAAAAACAAAGAAGAAAACCTAAAGTTTTTTCTCTCTCACTCTAGCAATCTCTCCTGAAATTCGTGCTGCTCTCCTCTCCAAAAGAAGTTCTCCTCCAAACCCTTGGTATTCCTCCCTATTTATTAAAAAAGGAAAGTGGGAGGGTTAGTTTCAGCCGTTAGATCGTCAAGGTCGGTGGGAAGATCAAAGGCTAGCATTCATCCTTAACTGAAATAGAAGAAAGGAGAAAGAAAATGTCCTCAATGACCAGAGCTACCCTAGCCGCTGAGGGCACGCGCCTGCTGAAAACCGACAACAGCGACAAGCCATCGTCTAAGGAAAGAGAAAAGTAGGCCTAGCCGTTAGAGCCTCGATGAGAGAGAAAAGAGGAGAGAAAATGGCCCAATGATGATAGCACGTAGTCGTCGGGGCAAAGTAGTAAAAAAAAGTGCACAACACGTGCAAATCAAACGTATAATGGCTAGGGCACCTAGCCATTATGGCCTCAACGGCCAGGGGTGAGGGAGAGAGAACGCCCAACGGCTAAGTTATGTGGCCTTTGGGAGTGAAGAGGGTCTAACAGCTAGGGCACCTAGCTATTTAGGAGTAAAGGGCTTAGATCTGGACATTTCACTATAAATAGGGGTTGATCTTCCATTGTTCAAATCAACCAATCACTCATAACCTCAACAAGTGCTTGGAGAGTTTAGCTCGAAATTTATAGATTCCAAGCTTGTTGAACTTGGTTCAAATCCTTCCCAGTTTAAACCAAAAAATCTTTTTTTGTGTGCCGGTAGATTTTCGGTTGTTGTGCTTGGAGTGTCAAGCTCGTGATGATATATTCGAGAGTCGAGTATTGGTTCAAGGTGCGGGACTTACGGAGTTAAAGTTGGAGACGCATCACTGTCCACTAAAAGGCAAATTCATGGAGTTTAAATTTGTGGACGAACTGTACACCATAGCTGTTGGAGCGTAGAGGGAGTCGTAATTCGTATCCACCGAGTGGTAAATCGGTTTGTAAGTTTTCATTAACTTTTAGTGGATTCTTTTCTAGACTAGGTCCCGGGGTTTTTCCCAGTTGGATTTCCTCGTAAACAAAATCTCTTGTGCATATTTTCACACCTTTTATGAGATTGAAATATTCGATTCTTGCTCTTAATTCTGTATATTAAGAATCGAATAAGTCAATACACTTGTTGGAGATTATTGTTTTGTTCTTTATCAGCTTTATAATTTTTATTAGGTGATTGTGTGATCCTTAATCTTAGTCATATTAACATATGGTTAATCTAACTAAAACCGTAGGACATTTAGACTTTCAATTGGTATCAAAGCTGGTTCACTTGCTGGGTTTAACAACCTAAGTGTGATCCGTGTTGTGACTAAATGGATTCACAAAGAGAAGGTAGTGGTGTAAATAAACCACCATTGTTTAATGGTGGCAACTATCCTTACTGGAAAGCTAGAATGAGGGCTTTCCTAAAGTCCCTGGACCAAAGAGTTTGGAGAACTGTAGAAATAACTTGGACTCCTCCTACTATGATGATTGGTACTAGAGACAACTCTAGGAAAGTTCCCAAACCGGAAGACCAATGGACTTCGGATGAGAGTGAGGCAGCCACTAGAAATAGTAAAGCACTCAATGCTATCTATGCTGCTGTCACCGCTGACGAATTTCGTCTCATCTCTAATTACGAAGTAGCCAAGGAAGTATGGGACATTTTAATGGTCACCCATGAAGGTACTAGGACAGTTAGAATAGCAAAGCTTCAAATGTTGACTACCCAATTTGAAACTATTAGTATGGATGACAATGAAACCTTTGATGAATTTTATGCTAAATTGAATGACATTGTCAATAACTCCTTTGCATTGGGTGAAGTTATTTCTAACTCCAAAATAGTTCGTAAAGTTTTGAGATCTCTTCCCGAGAGATTTCAAGCCAAAGTTACGGCTATTGAGGAGAGTAAAGATATTGATGCTATTCTCCCTAAAGAACTTGCAGGAAATTTAAGGACATTTGAGGTTGGATTCAAATCTTCAAGGAAATCAAAGAACATTAGTTTTACAGCCTCAAAAAGCTCCAAGAAAGAGAAGAACCTCTCTAGTAATAAAGAAATGGCTCTTCTCCCAAGATAATTCAAGACCTTTTTGAAGAACAAAAAGGAGAAGTTTCAAAAGCCAGGATTTGACTCATCTTCTAAAATAAGGCCTCATGAAAAATTCAAAAACTTTGATAAAAAGTTTGAGAAGAAGAACTCTACAGAAGTACAATGCTTCAAATGTCATAGCTTTGGACACATGGCTAATGAATGTCCAAACAAAGCTCTGGCCAAAGCCAAGAAAGCAATGAAAGTCACATTAGACGATTCCGATTCATCCTCTGATACTAGTGAAACTAATGATGAAGAAATCAAAGAGGAAATGAATGCTATGACTGCAACTCTCTATCAAATTTTCAAAAATGCTGATACATCTAGTGAACATGAGAAGAGTTATGAAGAAATAGATCCGGAAGAGTGGTGTGCTAATCTCCTTAAAAAGTGCATGGATTCATCTAAAGATAACAAGGTGCTGAATGAGAAGTTAACATTCATTCAAGCTAAACGAGATGAAGCCATGATCAAGTTGCAAGAAAGTTCCATCACAACAAAATAATTATAAGAGGAGATCTCAAGGCTACTTACCAAGATTAACTCTCTGGAGTTGGATCCTAAGGAAGCCTTAGATAAATTCAAGTCTCTTGATTCCACTCTTGCCTCAACCAAGAAAGACTTGATCTTATCAAATGACTTATTAGATAAATTTAATCATAATTCTAATTTTATATCTAATTTATTGAATGTAGCCAATATTGCAAATGATTAGAAGGGATTGGGTTATGATGCTACACCTAATTCCAACTCACCACAAGGAACAAAGTTTGTGAAAGCCAAGGAGCAACATGCCCAAAAGATTCCTCCAAGGAGCACACTCGCTCAAAACAACAAAAATCTGGCTAAGACAAAAGGCACATATTTTGCTGAAGTGTGTTCTTATTGTGGTGTTTCAGGTCACTTGCAAAATACTTGCAAATTTTATATTGAAGATGCTTTCAATTAACAAAGAAAGGCAAATCTTCTCTATCAATACAAAGAATTGCAACCAAAAGCAAGGAACTTATCCAGTGAGATCTCAAAACTGACAAGGAATACACAAGGTAATGTACCCAAAGGTAAAACTCCTCACAACTTAAAGAAGGAACCTACTAAAACCAAGGTAGTTGTCCCTAAAACCACTAAACCCATCCTAGAAAGCAATAAAGAAAAAACTGTGTGGGTTAAGAAAAGTGAGATAAAGGCTAATGTTTCTTTGATTGCTTATAAAGCATGTAACTCACTTGATTGGTTTCTTGATAGTGGTTGTAGCAGGCACATGACTGGTGATACATCATGCTTTAGTTAATTCAAAAGTCATGTTGGGGGAGTTGTAACATTTGGTGATGGTAGCACCGCCTATGTCAAAGGTAAAGGTACAATTAAGTTACCCGGTGTACCAGAAATCAAGGATGTACTCTATGTTGAAGGTATGAAAGCTAACCTTTTAAGTATTAGCCAAATTTGTGACATTAACCATTCCGTGAAATTTACCTCCAATGGCTGTGAAATCATGAATGGTGATGGTAAATATGTTATGATTTGTAGGAGATGTAGTAGTAATTGTTATATGATTGATGCTTCTCCTAACCTTACTTGCAATTTGTCTAAACTTGATACTTCTCACCTTTGGCATTAAAGACTAGGACGTGTCAACTTCAAAGACCTAGCAAAGATTGCTAACAAGGGGTTAGTACGTGGGCTGCCTAAGGTAAGTAGAAATGTTGATGGAATATGTGGACCATGCCAAAAGGGTAAACAAACTAGAAGTCCGCATAAATCATCGAAAGATGTGGCTACCACCAAACCATTGCAATTAATTCATATGGATCTAATGGGTCCTATGAGAATTGAGAGTATTGGTGGGAAGCGATACATCTTGGTCATTGTTGATGATTTTTCTAGATATACTTGGATTGCTTTTCTTAGAGAAAAATCTAATACTTCTGATGAATTTTTTATTATATGCCAGCGAATTCAAAATGGGCAAGATTTCAAGATCAAATGGATAAGAAGTGACCGTGGTACAGAATTCAAGGACTCAAAAGTTGAAGATTTCTGTGACTAAAATGGCATAGAACATGAGTTTTCAGAACCCATAACTCCTCAACAAAATGGGGTTGCTAAAAGAAAGAATCGTGTGATTCAAGAAATGGCTAGAGTGCTTCTGCGTAGCAAATATCTAACACAAAGGTTTTGAGATGTAGCTGTTTTTACTGCATATTACTTGGTTAACCGAGTCTACCTAAGATCCAAAACTCTCAATACCCCATATGAGCTTTGGTTTGGTAAGAAACCAAATTTAAGTTACCTTCGTGTCTTTGGGAGTCCATGCTACCTCCTTAAGGATAGAGAAAATGATGGAAAATTTGACTCCAAAAGTGATGAAGGAATATTCATTGGGTCTGCCTTAGATAGTCGAGCTTTTCGTGTCTACAACAAAAGGACCGAAACCATTATGGAATCTATTAATGTTGTTATTGATGATTCTAACATCTCTTCCTCTTCAGATGCAGCTGAAGAAGACAATCTTGCTGAAACCTCCCAAGAATCGGATGAAAAATAGGATACTCCACAAGACCTGACTACAAATGGTCAAGTTATTGAACATAAAAATCCTCCTCAAGATCATCCAACCACATGGGCTCAACGACTACACAATTCCAATGAAATTATTGAAGGGATTGAAACCTGTGTTCAAACAAGGAGACAAATTTGAAACATTCTAAATCATGTATGTTATGTTTCAATGTATGAACGTACTAATGTAGTTGATGCTTTGTAGGATGAAAATTGGATACAAGCAATGCAAGATGAGCTTGGCCAATTCACAAGACAAAAAGTATGGAGCCTTGTACCTCGTCCAAAGAATACCAATGTCATTGGTACCAAATAGATTTTCAAGAACAAATCTAATGAATTTGGAACTGTTGTGAGAAACAAGGCTAGACTTGTTGCACAAGGGTACTCTCAAATTAAAGGTGTACACTTTGATGAAACATTTGCTCCGGTCGTACGACTAGAGTTTATAAGGTTGCTTTTGGCGGTTGCTTGCCATTTGAAATTTAAACTTTTTCAAATGGATGTTAAAATAGCTTTTCTAAATAGCATCCTGCAAGAAGAAGTGTTTGTAGAGCAACTTAAAGGATTTGAAGATCCCATCAATCCAAATCATATCTACCGATTGAAGAAAGCCCTTTATGGTTTGAAACAAGCTCCAAGACCATGGTATGATAGATTGACTACTTTTCTTCTTAGAAAAAGATTCTCAAGAGGGGGAGTTGATAAAACCATGTTTATTAAATGGGCTGAAAATGATGTTCTTGTTGCTCAAATCTATGTAGATGACATAGTGTTTGGTTCTACCTCAACCAAACAAGCTGAATTCTTCTCAAATCTAATGAATAAGGAATTTGAAATGAGTATGGTTGGAGAACTAAGCTTCTTTCTTGGATTGCAGGTTAAGCAACAAAAAGATGGGATATTTATATCGCAATCAAAATATGCCAAGGATCTCTCAAAGAAGTTTGGTATAGAATCTGCAAAAGACGCTCGCGCACCGATGGGAACCACTACAAAGTTTACAAAGGACTTAGCTGGACTGGAAGTAGACCAAAAACAATATAGAGGCATGATAGGGAGTCTTCTTTATCTTACAACTAATCGTCTTAATATTTCTTTTAGTGTAGGTGCTTATGCTCGTTATCAAGTAAAACCTAAAGAGTCATACTTAACTGCAGTCAAACGAATCATTCGTTATGTTAAGGGAACTCTTGGTTTTGGCTTGTGGTACACTAGTGACACAAATTCTGAAATAGTGGGCTATTCTGATGCAGGTTGGCCAGGCAATGTTGATGACAGGAAAATTACTTCAGGAGGCTGCTACTTTATTGGACACAACTTGGTAGAATGGCAAAGTAAGAAACAAAATTCTCAATCCTTGTCAATTGCTGAAGCAAAATACATTGCTGCAGGATCGTGTTGTACTCAATTGCTTTAGATAAAACAAATGTTATTTGATTATGGCATTGAACATGATACTATGACTGTGCTTTGTGATAATACCAGTGCCATTGATATTGCTAGGAATCCAGTACAACATTCTAGAATTAAACATATAGACATAAGATATCACTTCATTCATGATTTAGTTGAAAACAAGGTGATTTGTCTTAATTTTGTTCTACCGAAAAATAATTGGCTGATTTACTTACAAAACCTCTAGATATTCTTAGGTTTGAACTCCTTAGAAGATCTATTGGTGTGGTTGTTAATAACTAATTATTTTCTTCTCACTCCTTCCCGATTTTTTGCATTGTATATCTTTTTAGGTTGAAGAGTGAGTTGTGTTTATTTGTTTGCCTTCAAAACTTTGCATTCTAATAGGTGTGATTTTAAGTGTTCTTGTTTCAAACGGCTATCTTTTGTAGAATGCTTGAACATATAAGAGATTTCACAGATTTGATTTACCTTATTTTGATATAGCTTGTGAATCTTTGCAATAAGTCTACATACTCTCTTGGCTAATCTTTTGGTTTGTATGCATATAAGGAGTCTCTTAAGTAAGTGTGATTTTATCCTAGTTGGATCATTAGATGGGTTGAAAATAAAACTGATGATTCATTGATGGACTAAACCAGCTGGTTGGACTATATCTCTCTACGATGTGGTGCTCTGATGAAGTATTAAAAATTTTGTTATATCTTGTTCAAATTTATCAGCAAAATAATAAGCTCTCGTAAAATAATTTGAGCTTGGTGAAACACCTAAAGAGTAAGTTCTCGTACAAAATGATGAACTCGGTGTTAGAACATCAAAAAGAGTGAGATCACGCAAAAAGATTAGGAACAAGATGTTCTTTTCTTCATCTTGACCTCATGGTGATTAACTTGATTCCAATACGGGTACTTTCTTGGAAGCATCTCCTCGGATAAAAGTCGCTTACAAGTTCAAGGAAAATATTGGTGTCTTGTTGATAATCCATTCTCATGCTCTTGAGTACCTCAAAATTTCTATCTTATGCTCAAACATGAAGGTCATTTTATAGGGTGCAAAGTGAGATGGTTCTCTCATGCTAGGTAAGGTTCAAATTTGAAGAAATCAGTAATATGAACATCCTTATCTTATCTTCCTTTTAGGATGATCTCACATAATGACATTGTTCTCTCAACACACACACACACACACACTCATTGATCATCTAAAAGAATATTGTGTTGTTACTTATTTTGAGAATCAATAAGGCTTTATTCGAATAAGGTTTAGCAAATTCATGCTTGCAAGAATCCTTTGTTAATTGCATTATATTCTTCATAGCCTTGTGTAACAGGTCACACATCTTGGTCATATCTTGATTTCATCAAAATATTTCATCAAAAATGAGTTTTATGGGAGATATGTCAAAATTTTGGTAATTTTGTATTTCAGTTTCGAAACCAAAAGGACTGGTTTCGAAACCAAATTTAACCTATGATGAAATTTCTTTTCAGTTTCGAAACCAATTCTGTTGGTTTCAAAAGCAAAACTTACCTGAAGACATTTTTTTGTTTTCAGTTTCGAAACCAAACTGCTTGGTTTCAAAACCAAAAAGTACCTAGAGTCATTTTCAGTCTTCAGTTTTGTAACCAAAACATTTGGTTTCGAAACCATCGCCTGATTTTCACAATTTTAGGGGCATTTTTAGCCTTTTGTAAAGGGGTTTCAAAACTATTTTCATTTCTACTTGATAGACTTGAAAAGCACTATTTAATTATAAATGCAAGTGCACAGTATCTATGGTGTAGATATCGGCAAATACAAGTCGATCCCACGAGGAGTGGAACAAAAACACACTAATTAATATTACGAATTAACCAATCAAGAAAGAACTAAATTTTTTTCTAAGAAAAAGAAATTTTAAAAATAATAAAAGTAAACCTAAAGGATGAAGATTAACCAATTAATTAAAGTGTTAAGGATCCAGGAATCCCTTGTAAAATTTATTCTATTTATATTCTATCACAAAATATTTGATTTTTGCGGGTAGTACGATAGTACCTTTGTCTACTACTTTCCCGATGATTTTGCGATAAGACCCAAAAAGTTACGATCCCAAAGATAATAAGTTTGTTCTCGGCATAATATTTATTTTCTAAGTACTTCATATGCATGACATATTTAGTCAAAGAATAATACTTAATTCAATTAAAATAGGCCATTGAAACAATCATCTAACAATCTAACTATGTAGTATGCATGACATAAAACATGAAAGAAAGATTTAGAAGACAAATCAATTAATGAGAAAATCAAACTTCAATTAAACCATGATCCAAATATTTTGTTCAAGAACATAAATAAAATTAAACCCTACAATTTCATCCCTTCACCTTAACAATAAAGTTAGAACCCCATGGGTTCAAATAGTTCCATTAAAATAATAAGAAGAAAAAAAAATATCTACTGTACCAAAGATGTAGCCTGCCTCAGAAAGTGTGCAGAACTCCAAATATTGTTGTCAGCTTCTTCTTCTTCCTCCTCTCTCTTATACGCTGCTTTTGCCATTTTTTTCTTTTCTTGTTCTGTAATTGTTCCCCAGCTCCCTCAACCACATTGCTGCCATGTGTACTTATACACCAATGTATAGCCGACCTATTCTATCTACCTCCACCGTTAATTCCTCTCCCACTTCTACAAGAATTCCTAGTATTAGAAATTTCTATTTGGGTACTGATTAGATTATAGGAAGTAGGGTCCACAAACTATTTCAATAGTGAATCTGCTAACAACCCATACGTGAATAGATTTTTTTGATATTTTGGGCTCAAGATGGGACCCACTTTGTTTGCAAATCTCCCATGTAAAGGAATCTAGATCGGCTAGAATTTATAAAGCTAGAATTAAATAGAGAGTCTTGGAGAGAAAGAATAGGTGTTTGTACGTGGGTCCCACTTCATCTAAAGCTTTAGATTTAGTAACAATTTCAACTGATGGAAGTGGCTTGTGGGCCCATGAAAGCTATACGTACCAGCAATGCCAATTTAAGAGTATGTATGTGATGACATCATGCTGATGTCATCAATGCTAATTAATTAAATTTTTTTCTTTTCTTTTGGTTGGGTCCCATTCAACTTAATTTCCTGAGGTGCATACTGTGGCCATTCCACCTTTAATAACCGCACAAATTTTAAGAATAATATCATCCATCAAGTTTGATCTCTTCTTGACAAGAATTCACATCTGCACATACAAAATAAAGAATATTTTATAAGTGGGTCATCCGGTCTCATATAAAAACATGTGGATATACTATTTTATCAGAAAAATGTGTACTACACCATGGTGAAGAAAGAACTATACACTTTACGTCTAAAAATGAAGATATCAGTGGGAAAATGCAATAATGCATAAATAATAACAATAATTGCATATCTATAGCAATTATCACACCCCCAAACCTACTTTTTGCTAGTCCTCGAGTAAAATAAAATAAACCTACTCTAATGAAAACAGTAAATCCTAACTCACTTTCGCAGGAATCGCGATTGCACTTAGCATGTGCAACAAGCCGTTAAACCCCTAGGTTACCCCTAGTGGACGAGTGTTGTCTCGTGAGGGTTTGCAGTGAATATACCCACAAAATTTGACTCCAACTTCAGAAAATATCCATGGTTAAAGTGTAATTCCCATTTTCTTCTCAGAAAGTTTTCTTCAATCAAATGCAAAAATTTAAAAATCTTTTTAAACAATCTTGTTATTTTAGCAAGCTAATAAAAGCAACTTAGAGTTCAAAATATTATCCAAATATTATAAACCTTTCACAAATACTCAAGTCAAAAAGTGTGTATATAATTATAGCCAACAAAAATGCAGTTCCAGTGTCGAGGACAACACAACCTTGATCACTTTCCTAATACATTTCGCCTCGACTTCAACCTCACAGTCTTACTCTCATAAATAAATCACTCAAAAATGTTTCACTCTATTATGTGAGTATGAATTAAGCACAAAATAAAAGACTCACATATGTTTTTAAAGAACGGACTAATTTCAGAGGACTGATCTCATAGAAAAGAATATCAACCACTACACTGAGGATGGGGATGCTCACTCAACTTCTCACCTGATCAACAATCTAACTTCTCCCTTCCTAGTATGCAATAGGTTTCTGTAATGAGATGAAGGTGAAATGGAAATGGTAGATGGGTGAAAGGTTTCAGAGAAGATAGGGGCCTTGAATTGGACACTTCTTGGATAAGCACATCTTCACTTTTCTTCATTTGTTCTTTGATTTGAACCATTTAGAATTTGACTTCTTCCTTTTAACATATTTCCTTTCAATTTTTCTTGAAGAAGCATAACCACTATTATTTTGTAGAATATGCTTGTGATACAGCTCAAATGAAGACATACACTGAATTAGAACACTTTTCTTCTCTTTCATTTGATCATCCCTATTCACTTCTCAGAAATAATGGATTGAAGGCTTATATGGTGTAGAGGTAATGGAGTGATTTTATAATGGATAAGAAATTTACCTACTTTCATCAACCAAGTCAGGAGAGGTATGTCATGTATCATTTCAAACTACAAGACTGAGGTTTGCAATCCTAATGTCACCCTCAGTGGTTGAAGAAATTGAGGCACTCATGAGATCAAAGTGAGTGCTAAAACTACGAAAGGTTGAGTAGCTCTTCATTCTACTCAGAGTTAATGCAGAAGAGATCACTTAACGGACATGAAAGCTCAGAAACTCACATAGGACTAAGTCTCCACTAATGATTATTCCAGATCTCTCAGTCATGGTTACTCTTTACCAAAACTACACTCTTACGGCTACGTACAAGAATTTCTCTAAAACTTGAGATTATTGAAAAACTTATAGTAAATGGATAGTATAACAAACTAAAATTAAAATTTATTAACAAGCTAAAATTACTCAATCAAATGCATAAGCTCCTAAATTCAAAGCATCATACTTTAGAATACTACTTTTCATCATTGAATAGGACTTTTACCACAAAACCCTGGAATTCTTAGAATTTGGAGGTTTTTTTATTTTTATTTTTATTTTTATTTTTTTTAATGAGAACTAAAAACTACTAAAACTGCATCTCATTTTCATTTGAAATCCCCACTCCCCAACCTGAATCAAACATTGTCCTCAATGTTGAGAATATGACACCACAGTAACACATGTTACACAGAAGACAAAAATAAAGAGCAGGAATAAGAGAGTGTACCTGATGAGCAATGCAAGTTATGAAAATAGCATTCCCTGTAATAAGATAGAACAAGATATATATGCAAAAAGGACATGCGACACCCTAATAAAAATCTAAGAAAAAGAAAAACTAAGACTACTAATATACAAGAAACAAGACCCAATATGTTCTCAATCTTGGTAAATAGGGTCCTGGAGAAGAACAGTCTCCACTTCCATATCCCCAAGTTCAAGAAATGGTTTGACTCTCTGGCCATTTACTTTAAAAACATTACCATTTTTTCGATCCTCAAGTTCAACGGCTCCGTGAGGGAACACATCTTTGACATAGTATGGGCCAGTCCAACGAGATCTCAATTTACCAGGGAATAGATGCAACCTAGAGTTATATAAAAGAACTTTCTGGCCCGGTTCAAACGACTTACGAAGAATCGATTTGTCGTGGAACACCTTAGTCTTTTCTTTATATATTTTTGCATTTTCATAAGCATCATTCCTAATTTCTTCCAACTCATTGAGTTGAAGTTTGCGGTGATTCCCAGCTGTAGGAAGGTCGAAATTAAATTCTTTAATTGCCCAATAAGCTTTATGTTCTAACTCTACTGGTAGGTGACAAGCTTTCCCAAAGACAAGTCTGTATGGAGACATGCCAATAGGAGTCTTGTATGCAGTTCTATAAGCCCATAGTGCATCCAATAAACGCGTAGACCAATCCTTACGATTAGGGTTCACTATTTTTTCAAGGATCTATTTAATCTGCATATTTGAGACCTCTACTTGACCACAAGTTTGGGGATGATAGGGTGTAGAGACTTTATGAGTGATGGAGTACTTACGAAGAAGGGCATCGAATGAT
>MVGT01002732.1:0-12330 GCA_002174775.1 Macleaya cordata
GATCCATAGGCCAATTTTTATTTTATTTTTTAGATATTTTCAACAAATCTGTGTTGAATTTGTACTGACACCAACTTGTTGACATTTAGTTTTTATTCAACTTGTGTTGAAAAATTGGTGTTAGTTTACATCAAAAAAACTTCTTCCACAATATACAATGTGTGTGTTTTTAAGATTGAAAATGGACCACAAAGTCAGTTTACGTTGAATATGAAATGGACAACTAAGTCAATTTCATATGTACATAAAACGGGCTACTAAGTCAGTTTCTTGTGTACAGAAAACTGACTGTCTAGTTCGTTTATAGTCTTCGTGTTTAGACCTTCGGGTCCTTTTCGCTGTAACTGTCGACTTTGGAGAACACACGATTTTACCGGTCAAAATCGAAAAAAAAATCCAATATGTTTGCTCTCTCTTCTCTTCCAAATCAAATCCATTAAAGAAAGAGAGATCAAGAGAGAGCTCTTCTCTTCTCTTTCTCTCACTTCTTTCACTTATCTCACTCTTTCTCTTTCTCTTTTTGTCACTCATTCTCTTTCTCTCTCTTCTCTCACTCTTTCTCTCAGTTCTCTCTCTCTCGGTGATGGTGGAGGTGGATGGCGGTGGAGGTGAATGCGGTGGGGATGGTGATGGTTTTAGGGGTGGGGACTAAAATAAAAAGATAAAAAGATTTAGGATTTTTTTGTAAAAAAAATATATTATTTTATTATTAAATAGTGAGGATGGCTCATAGAAAAATAATTGTCAAAATTAGGTCAACCTACATTTTGACCAACATGATATTCACTTCAGATGGTTCATACTAAAACCTAGAATGCTCTTTAACATCAGTCATCAAAATAAGTTGCATTGATCTCGTGCATTTATAAAGATTAGTATCACCGAAAACAACAATCCATCCATACGTGCATCAGAAATACGCCGTTAGAATTCAAATGCAGTCAGGTGCGAAGAGACCAGGTACACAACGTTTCATAAAAGAATCTCTGTTACTTCATTTTCATGAACGGTTGTCTAACAGTCTATGTATGAAAAGGGTATAATCTTTCAAAATGTTCTAGTCAAATGGACCCACACATTTGCATCTGTTAGATTAGAACAGATCTCGATCCAGTAAGTATATGCTCTGTTTACATAGTCTCCAACAGTTATGTATTATCATTTTATAGACATCCTTTCACATGAAGATTCTAAAAGACAACCTTTAGAATTGGTCGCACAGTATTTTCAATTAGCTAATTAGATATCATTGAATCATCTAGTCCATCTTAGACTTCAAATTGTGAGATGATTTGCTATGAGTCATAAATTAAACAGTCATAGGTCTTCATGTTATTGAAAACCTCATCTTATTTTAAATACATCATTGGTCAAAATAACTCAGTGAAATTCCAACAAATCAATAGGAACAATCAACAAAGACCAGTTATCCTACATAGTTCCACCACCATGATCGTAAGTCATCTAATTAAGATGAAATATTCAACAAAATTCGCATAGAATTCTAGAAATGAAAGCCACACCAAGTTGTTTTGAAGTGATCATGCATGTGAACAATATATCGAAAACCCACAATTATAGTAACACGAATAAAACATTAATGTATCTTAAGATTGTTGGAAATCAAGGGTATGTGTTACTGCAATTCGTAGACATTCACGAGTAGAGAAGATATTGATAAGAGAAAGATAACAAGAACAAAGAATAAATTAAACAAGCAAAATAAAAAGGTCGAGGCAAGGATCGGATCCTCTAGCCTTAAGACAGATTCGCCCCACATAGGTGCTCATGGTTTTAAAGCGTCTATCTCCCAGGATACAACGACCTACCTTTCTCGCAGTAGTAGCATTCCAAACTCTGAGAACCAGCGAACCAAATTTTTTTGTTGAATTCTCTCTCACAACATACTCTCTAAAACTCTTATAATGCAAGGATGATGATGATTGAATGAATGCACACAAAATGCAGCAATATGCCAATGCATAAATGGATTTTTCGATGATCCAAAATGAGAATCCAAGTGGAGTATTTATAGATTTAATTGTGACCCTTAAGGGATACACAATGATTATTGGTAGAGACACCAATTCTCTAACAGTCACAACCCTTCATTTGAATTTAGAAAGTTCTCAACAGTCATAACTTTTAATCTAAATTAATTTAAACATCCAATGGTCACAACACAACCCTTGAAACATTTAATTTAAATTAATCTGAATGTCTAATGATCACAACTCTTCAAACTAAATAAAATAAATTGTTTAATTTTTTATTCACATTTAAATGGGTTCATAACCCATCCATTCTAACAATCCCCAACATTGAATAAAAATTAGTCAATATGTAAATGAAAATGCAGAGAGAATTCAAATGGAAGGAAATTGCATTGGGATAGGTAGCTCTCTAAACCCAGATCTGAACCCCAGAAATCATCAAAACCACCCCTTAAATCTGAAACAGCAAAAAAAAAAAAAAACCCTAAACCCAGATCTGAAGTTGAAGCGATCCAAAAAGAGTACATGTGTTGATTTAGGGATGAGGAAGAAAAAAAAGCAGATCTGAAGTTGTTGCGGACGGATCGGAAGTTGAAGGTGGCGGATCTGAAGTTGAACGTGTTGGAGTACCGCCGGCGATGGAGTTTCTTCGTCACCTGCTCTTGAACCGTTTTATGTTTCTCCCAAACCCTTTTGATAGATAGATTTTGAAGAAGAAAGCTTCAAAAGAAGGTTTTTTTAATTATGTGAAAGTTAAAGAAAAAAAAGCCACGTCATTGTTTTGGCTGCACAAAATTGAGGCAGCACGTAAGCGCCACGTCACAGGCAGTAAGGTTGCAGTACCATTAGCAGTAAGTGTAGCATTACTTATATAATTTTTCTACTAAACTGGTCGAACATAATCATCTTATTCAATTGTACAGGGTTGAACGTAATCTGTGCAAAACCAGACTTTGTTAAGTGCTCTTCCCGCCAAGAAAAAAAAAAAACTGAACAAAATACGAGAAAACTTGTAATATACTTGAGAATGATCCAAATGAGAAACTTTTGCATAATTGGAAGACCCAATACCCTTATTCAAATCATCGTCCTTCATCCTTGATACCTCTTTTTCATCGAAATGGGTTCTGAACTTTGTGAAATCGTTGTTAGAGCATCTCCAATGCTAATATAAATGTGATAAAAAAGTAGTTGCCATATAGGAATAATAGACATTCATCTCAAAAATATTTCTCGAAATGGGTGTTGAACTAGACATTGGGCATCACAATGTCTTCTTATTCTTAGTCAGCTAATGTGAAAGTGGTAAATAAGACAATGTCTTAGTCTTAGGCAACATGCACATAGGAAGCACAATACATTTGCATTAGAAATGCTCTTAGAAGCGGTTGATGAACAATAGAGGAAGATAGACACTTGGAAGTTCCCATCCAACCTTCCAAGTTCCAACCTAATTTTTTATTGTGTTTGTTTGACCAAAGCCATATAAAAATAAAAGTTTATGGGTCAAACTATCTTTGACTCGTGTTGACTAACCTTTGTCAATCATTACCCAAAATAGTTTGTGTAAATAAGATAATGCTAAATTTACAGCAAAATTCTATATAATTTCCTACCGAAAGATAATCCGACGGTGGAACTATTTTTCACAGACACTCATGATATGCATCCATCCTAAAGTGGTATGCGTCCACCGTAGAAAATTCTATATGTCTCTGAGTGTTGCTTTTTGGACCGATGCCTTTACAAAATAAATGCGGGATGCATAAGTTAGAAACCCCCTCATAACACTTTTAGAAGGGAAAAATGGTAGGTCCCACCCTACCACATAAGCATCTGGCACTAGTTTTGTATATGGTCAGTCCAAAAAGCTTTATTGGGTTCGGTAAACCTGGCATCACCTGTCTAAATAACAGCAACTTTTGAAATTCCCTCCTTCTAGGACGATGTTTTATAGGAAGAATATAACTGAAGAAGTAAAGAACGACAATGCCCCAGCTGTAACATAAACTACGCCGCATTTCTTAACGTGCGCCGCTGGTAGACTGCAACAACATGCTTTCTTCTCAACGGTCGAAAAATCTCTTCCAGCACCTCCCATTCAAATACAAAACCCTTGCCGCCATCCAAATCCATCCTTTTAGTTCCTCGTCTTCGCTCTTAGAATTCTGCAACAAAACAGAATTTCTCCAACAAATCCATGCCAGATTAATCGTTTTTGGTCTCCATCAAAACCCAACACTTTCTTCAAAGCTCATAAACAGCTACGCTAATCTCGGCCATCTCCATTTTTCTCAACAAGTTTTCAGCTCTGTAAACGACCCAAATTCTCTTCTTTATAACACAATTCTGAGAAATCTTTTCAAGTTTGGTAAATACGATGAAACCCTTCTTTTATACCAAGAAATGGTTAACAAATCCATTTACCCAGATGAATTTTCCTACTCTTTTGTTCTTAAATCTTGCACCCATCTTAAAATTGGAAGGACAATCCATGGGCATGTTATTAAATTGGGTTTTGATTTGGATGTATCAGTTGGTAATGCTTTGGAAGAAATGTATGGGTTATGTGGAAAAAATGGGGATGGACAAAAAGTGTTTGAAGAAATGTCAATGAAGAATTTAACTTATTGGAATTCATTGATTTCTGAGTGTACCCAAAATGGTAATCCTGAAGAGAGTTTTTGGCTTTTTAGAAAGATGATAATGGAAGGATTAGAACCTGATTCAAGCACTATAATTAACCTGTTGAGATCAAGTGTTGCTTTGAACTCACTCGAAGCGGGAAGATTCATTCATCTTTTGATTGTTTTTAGCAACTTGGGTAATGATTTGTCTGTGAATACTGCTCTACTGACAATGTATACAAAGTTAGGTAGTCTGGAAACTGCAAATTTGTTATTTGAGAAAATGCCAGAGAAGGATTGTGTTGTGTGGAATATAATGATTTTGGCTTATAATCGAAATGGGTATACTAAGGAAGCCCTAGAACTGTTGATGAAGATGGGAAGATCAGGTGTTAGAACTGATTTATTTACTGCACTTGCTGCTGTTTCTTCAGCTGCAGAGTTGAAATCCCTTGAGATGGGTAAACAGATACATGCACATGTGATTAGAAATGGTTCTGGTTATCAAGTCTCGGTTCATAATTCGTTGATCGACATGTATTGTAAATGTGGGAATTTAAAAAGTGCACGAAATATTTTTGATTTGCTTTTGGACAAGACTGTTGTTTCATGGAGTTCAATGATCAAAGGATATGTAAACAATGGTCGAACTTGTAATGCTTTATCTCTCCTCTCCAAAATGAAAATGGATGGAGTGAGATTTGATGCTGTGACAGTTATTAATGTTTTGCCTGCTTGTGTTAACCTAGGAGCTTTAGAGGATGTCAAATACCTTCATGGGTACTCAATAAAAAATGGTTTAATCTCAGTAATCTCTGTCGTTACAGCACTTCTTGATAGCTATGCAAAATGCGGATGTATAGAGATGGCTCAGAAGCTCTTTGATGAAGAGGAAGTTGATGTTAAGGATATAGTTTCATGGAACTCTATGATCAGTGCTTATTCTAAACATGGAAATTGGGATCGATGCATTGAACTGTACACCCGGATGAAGAATACGAAATTGAGACCAGACAGGATAACCTTTCTTGGGTTATTAACAGCTTGCGTTAATTCAGGATTGGTGAAAGAAGGTTGGGAATGTTTCAACGAGATGCAAGAGATTTACAGTTTCCAGCCCAATCAAGAACACTATGCTTGTATGGTTGATCTTCTAGGTCACACTGGGCATACCAAAGAAGCCGTAGATCTTATAAAATCGATGCCTTTTGAGCCAGATGCACGGGTCTGGGGACCCTTATTGAGTGCTTGTAAGACGGATTCTGATACTAAGCTTGCAGAGTTTGCAGCCGAGAAACTCATCAATATGGAGCCAAAAAATGCTGGGAATTATGTTTTGCTTTCCAACATATATGCTTCTGCAGGAAAATGGGATCGGGTTGCTAAGATGAGGGTTGTTCTCAGAGATAAAGGTTTGAAAAAGACACCCGGCGTTAGCTGGTTAGAGATCAGTGGGCGTGTACATGAGTTCCGTGTTGCAGATCGCTCCCATCCGGAGTCAGAGGATATTTATACCATTTTAGGAAGTCTAGAGTTGGAAATCAAGATGAATAGGTCCAAGAGTTCACAACTACTATCTTGAATGCCAATTTTGTGCTTTGTTTGTGATGCATTCTTTTGCTGGTAGGGCATGTCTTGCAACATGTTTTTTCCAGCTCCTTGCATTCACCAGATGGATCTTGTACTGGGTTTACTGAAGTTCACCTTTCACAGGAATTGAAGTTGAACAATGAAAGTGCAGAAAACAACAACAGGTTGAGCTAATTGTCATCTGCAAACTCTTCCAACATCATGGGATGATAGACCTTGAGGTGAGGGCGCTGTCTGCTTCCATTGTCCTGCCAAGACTTGAGTATCCCTGTTCTTCTCTCTGTGTCTCTAATTTTTATTCGGTAGGCTATAATTCTCTTTTCACCGGGGAAGAGTGTTTCTAGGGAATAGGTAACCCATTTCGAATTGGCATATTTCAATAACTCTCTTAGGAGTTGGGAAATATTCTTGCGATGGCTTTACGCTTTGGTTGGCTATTGAGTATTGATGGATCTTTCTAGACCATAGAAAAGACAACTGACTTCTTGGAGTAGTTGTACAGGAGAAGATTCGAGCATGATGATGTTTGTGTGGATAAGCGTAAACAAGAGCAGCCTTGCCTGGTTGAACTTTGAAAATTGAGTAGAGACATGGAGCTGGGTCCGATGGAGTTCAACTTTTATGTTTTGGGAATGAACCTCAGAACCATATCCAACTGTCATTAGATTCACCCTTAAACGTTGCCAACTTGTTTTCCTACTACCTTGTTAGCTTTAGAAGGATATGCATGGCAAACAAACATGGGTTCATTAGGAAGAATTGATGAAATGAATATGTAGGTATTCTCAGCAACAAGTAACTTATGAAACAAGGTATGAGCAGATTTCTTCTTGAAATCTAGTGAAAAAGTGTCCCAGTATCCTTGTGTGGAAGTTTGAATTGAAGATGAAGCTGACCTCAGAGAAACTAAAAGGTGTCTGTAGATTTGTTCCTGAATGCTGAAGTAAAAGGTGTCTGTGACCTCAGTGCCTTTCTGCGAGATTTGAACTGGATTTGCTGAAACAAAGATGACGATGATCTCAACAATAAAAACCTATAAGACAAGGTATACAAAGAACTGCCTTTTCCTTTCTGCCAATTATAATGCTTATTAACATGAATTTGTACTTCACAATATTCAATTTCTGTCTTTGTGTTAATTCCAATATAGATTCTTTAAGTCTTCTTACCATCTTTTCATCTTTATCTCAGATTTTTTCCCTGATAGTGTCAGAATAAAAGCTGGGGCACCTAAGCTACAATTTTAATGCTTGACTTCATCACTGGAGTTGCAGATTTAAAATATAGTTACCCTTTAAACTTCTGCTCTTTTAATGCATGAACTGTAAATGTGACGGGTGTACAAATACTTATGTATGTGTATTGTATGACTCGGTTCATTCTTAGTGACACTTTTGTAATTGTCTCGAAGACTCAAAATATAATGGACTTCTACTCCTTATTTTTCAGTTATGTTAAGTTTTTAATCTGTCCCAATATAATTTTTGTTATAACACGTATGTGTGTTAGGTGGTGGCTGATCCACCAGACACGAGGTGGATTCGACACATCGACCAAGATGTGTCGAATCCCTATAGTAGCTTGCATGCACCTTTTTAGTTTTCATGCTATAAATATGTGTTGGCTTCGATGGTTTTTAAGAAGAGTCAGGGAGATACTTAACCTCATATATGTCGAAAGAAAAGTTTACAGAGAGAGATATGTTATGAGTGATGTACGAATGTGCTTATACTATCAGTGAATAAGAGATACCTCTTCCCACTTCTCTCGATATATATATTTTCGGTGTGCCCCAGAAATTATAACAATTTTGGATTTTTAGTCCTCTTTTTTTAAAGAGAGCGGATATATGGCCCCGGCTATATAGCCCAAAGTTGGGCTCGCCATCTAGACCGTTACTTTAAGGAGCTATGGACGGTAGGGTATAATGGTGATGTGGCGAGCTAAATGCAAAGCCAGCTTCACGGCTTGCCTCGACTAAAAGCCTGAATGTCCCTCTCTCCTTCTCTCTTTCCAGATCTCCATCTTTTTCTCTTTCTCTTTTTTTTTAGATCTCACTCTCTTTCTCTCTAGATCTCTCTCTTCTTTCTCTCTCCAAAAATGGAGACGATTACAAGGGCAGTGGTGATGATGATGGCGGTGGTGGTGACTCAGTGGATGTGCTCTCTCTTCTTTTAGATTTTTTGTTTTTCTCACCCTCACTCTCTAGATCTAAATCCCAAACCGACCTCAAAAACTTGAAAACCGCCATTAAAACCACTTACAAAACTAAAACAACCAACCCTCAAAACTGCCATTAAAACCACTTACAAAACTACCTTTCTGTTGTTGTTGTTGTTTAAGTATTATCTTGATCTAGTTTTCAAACCACTTACTCCGCAGATGAACTCCAATTGAAGAGATATCAAAACCGGATCTGGTTTTTCCTTTAATCTTAGATCTGGTTTTGATGGTAGTAGTGATGGTGGAGGCAGTGCTTGGCTTAATTTTACCATTCAAAAAACTGATTAAAAAAAAAAATAATTACCAGAAATTTTCTCTGTTTTTGAAAGAGGCAGATGTAGATCAAAATTCATGTTACTTTTTTATTTTATTTTTTAGAAAAACCAGGACCTTATTTGAAAAGCAATTTGATATTACCTGCAACAAAAACATTTGAAAGATCTAATATCTTGCATAAAAAGCAATCAGAGCTTTTATTTTTTAATTAAATTACCGGAAGACAAAAACAGATCAACCAAAAGAGCGTTAATGGGTGCATAAATTATTTTATTATTGTTGTCTTTTTCATTCAATGTTCTTCCCCCTTAAATTATTCAGCCCTTAAACATTTCAAAAGCTACATGGGAAAGAGATGAAGAAATTAGAACTTTTATTTTTCATTGAAAGCAACTGCAAGAGAGTTCAAGATACTGGTACAACAACAAGCCCCAATAGAGATTCTTCACAACCTAATCCTTTGGTGCCTTAAATTAATGCCTTCGGCCACGACTACAGCTCCGGCGAGGATGATATCAAAAGTGCTCTTTGATCGAGTGTTCTTCCTCATTTGCAATCTGAAATTAGAAGCAGCTTCATTTCCTCAAAAATGGAGAACCAATATACCAACGATTTTAGTGATTTCAGATTTGGGTATTTTTTGGGGAAAAAAATTCCTCTCTGCTACAACCTTTACGATAATGGCGAGAGGAAGAGAAAAATCCTAATTTGAGAAAAATCCTTATTTTGAATTTCTCATCAAAATAAAAAGCATTTTTACTTTAAGCCGAGGCAAGCCGGAGACCGGCTTTACATTTAGCTCACCACGTCACCATTATATCCTGCTGTCCACAGCTCCTTAAAGCAATGGTCCAGATGGCGAGGCCAACTTTGGGCTATATAGCCGCGGCCATATATCCGCTCTCTTTTTTAAAAGGGCGTTTCTAATAAATAACCCTATCTTGATATTTTTGATATTTTTGAAATGACCCTATCTTGGACGGAATCGTTAACTTGCCATCTTCGAGATCACGTAATGGTCACATGACCATGTTAAAGTACGTAAATGCCTTTATTCTAACCTAACCTCTCCTCACCTTGAGTTAAGTTCAGACGTGGGACACGTGGAGCCATCTGTGCGTTGGATGAGGTTGACGGTGAGAGATTGATCTTGTAATGCACGTGTGAGTTGCACGCGTGATTTTCTTATTTTTATGGGATGGATTAGGTTATTCTGTTCATTGAACAATTAAGAGAGGAGGGAGCTCCGAAGGAAGAAGACGTCGAAACCCCCGTTGAAGCTCCGATTGAAGCTCCAACATGCTTCGTCGAGACAGGTATGTAGTTTTTTTTTCTGTGATTTAGGTTGGTGTTAGGGTTTTTGTAAGGGGTAAGTGTAGAGATCAGGGATCTTTCGTGATGATGTTGTCTATTTTGAGGGCTTCCCTCAATTTTTCTTAAAAAACTCACTCCCACAAAGTTTATTTGTGCTGATCTTTCTAACCCATGATTTATTTGCTTAAAACCATTAATACTCGAATCTTCGCCGCTGCCACCACCACCACCGCCATTAAAATTTTTCGGACTCCACTCCTTTAGGAGTATTTGATGATCATCAGCTCTTCCACTACTACTTCGATTGTTATTGCTGATAGATAAGAACAAAACATCATCATTTAGTTAGAGTATTAAACCCTAATACTCTAATTAATGGACATTGATCGATGAAATAGCTTGTTTTGCACTAAATATATTAGGGTTTGTTATTAAGTTTTTTATGTAGGTGTTGCACTTTTGTTTACTGATTGAAGCTAATAAGAAATATATAAATAAGAAGATATGAAAAACTAATACTTTTTTAAGTATGATTTCTGGTTTCTACGCTTAATTTCTTCCCCTTCTTCATTTGATTATGAATCTTAATTAAATAAAATCTTTTTGTCCTCCTCACAATTGGCAGTGCACTTTGGATTAAATTTAGTCTATTTGCAAATCATAATTTGATTGTGAGTTATGACTTCATTTTTATTTTGTTAATCTTTGTTTAGTGTTATTTAAGGTTTTTGTTTGATTAAGATGACATGATTGTAAGATTGATGACATGGGTGCTTGCCCTAAACTAGAATAATACATTATTGGAAGTGATTAAGAAAAGAATTGACTCTCTCTTTCAGTAGGTACTGATTAACCAAATGAAGAACATGTATTTTTACTATGGTTTGTTTTTATGCCTCTTCTATATATTGATATATCATGTTGATGTTTTATTTTTTACTCAAATGCTTTCATTTGTGCAGTAATTTTGTTTCATGTCCATTGAGAAATGTGAGGATACATTATAATAGATTTTGGGTACCACCCAAAATACCTAGAGCAGGGTTATCTATGGATGAATATATATTTGGCAGTGTGTTAGAGATCCCTGATCTTGATGGGGATAAATTCAGTCCTCCTAGTAAGACCAAGGAGCTCAAATCCCAATTAAATCTTGATGAGACTTTGGATTATGAATTTGTTTGGTTGTTTAATGGTGTTAGAGAATCAATTTTTAGTGATAGGGACTTTCTTGTGATGTGGAGTCAAGAAACTATTGATGAATCAGGTTACATCAACATCTTTCTACAATTGTGTAATTCTTTAGAGTTTGATTCTATTCCTGGAGGGTTTCAGCAGGGTTGTTCAGAGAAAACAACATCACAAGTAAAAAGGGCTAGGTTTAAGTTGACTCCAAAGAATCCTGCACATAAAAACTCCACTCCCATTTTCACCCCTTTAAGGAGAAGTCCAAAGTTGCTTGCAAAGCAACAAAATAAATTGCAGGGTGGAAGTAGAAGTGGAAGTAGTAATTGTAGGAGGAGTTTTAACTTCAGTGCTGGTGGTAGTTGTGTGGTAGACCAAGGTTCTAGTGTTTCTAGATATACTCCTGTTGATGACATTGAGGACAGTTTTTGGAGTGAAATTGTGACTCAAGCTAGTAAAGTGGAGAATAGTGGTCCTCTATCTAACACTCAAGCTAGTGTAGTAGAGAGGAGAGGTGTAATCCAGCTGGTTATTATGCTACTATATCTACTGATGATGAGTACCATAGTGATGAATGTGTACCAAGTTGTAATGCCCCAATTCGAAACTCAAAATCTCTAAGAAATTAAGTCGCATCTCGAGGCGTTAGACTTACTACACGAGGTGACTAATTAGTACTAAACAAACCTAAACAAAGGTTTACAAACCTAATCAGAGTTAAACTAATATAGCTATCCATATCATTAATCACCTCAAAATATGACTAGGGCGAACGAAAAATTCGCCAGAGTCTCCTCTGTAATTTCAGGGTTTGCAACATGTCATAAACCTATAGAAGAGATGATTTATCCACAAATAATATTTCTAAATCATTCCAATCATTCACGATAGTCATATCATCTCATCAAGACTAGTCTACCTTACTTTGTCAAAATAATAATACCTAGTCATCCACTAGGCTGGATTCAAACCACAATTCTAAAATGATGCCTCACTTAATAATATACATAAATAACTTAAGTTAAGTGATATAATATACATAAGTGTGTTTGTCTTATATACATATCTTAAGAAAATATATACAAAACAAGTAAGATAACAAGCACCTCAAAAAGGCTAAA
>MVGT01002160.1:16348-39340 GCA_002174775.1 Macleaya cordata
AAAATTGAAGTCACATAGTTCACAAATTCCATGAGAAACATTTCATAAGATATGATATATGTTCAAGCATGCATTGTTTCCATATTAAAATCAGTTTGTTGTTATCCATGAATTTCATGCCATGCTTTGCATACAAGGTACATATATAACAGTTTGAAACATGCATTTAAAAGGATGGGTGCTATTAAGATGAATTGACCACCTACCTCTAGCGGTACAGAAACTGATCCTCCTCACCCAGAGGGTCAGCAACGCCCAGCTCACCAGCTGGAGTAGAAAACAAAAGACAGAATTAGGTTCTAGTATCTAGAACCAAAAATCAAATGGATAAAAGAGGAACAGTAACAATTTAAAACAAGAAACACCAATGATTCTGAGCACTACTCTAAACCTCACAAGTTAGTAAAGTTAGTATTACTCCTACTTCAACGTCTCTAAACAACCCATATCCACCGAAGACAAGATGGGATTTCCACTTAAAGCCTCAAATAAGGCGAACTTAATCGTTGCTCTTCTAATGAAATAGAATTCTTCAAGAATAACACAAAAGACAATCTATCCCATAAATCTTATCTTCAGTTTAAGTTTGATCTCTATAGCCCTCACCATGATAGCTCCATCTAAAATAATTATCATCAAGCTACATTACACATGAATCTCCAAAAATTTCACACTCCACCGTCATCAAATTTCTAGACTCAGCTCAAGGTTCCATTGAAATCATCAAATTCCCCAAACAAGGTGAAACTTCCCATCAAGCATGAGCATATAAAAATTATAGGGCATGAACCATTTTTTTTTCTTCCAACTCTTTGTGCTCACTACAACCATAAGCTTAAGAAATAATCTCTTAAAACTAAGCAAGGAAAAATCTTCAACTTTAACTATCATTAATGGTCCCACGAATGCCTAAAACAAGCCCCAAACTTCACCCAAGTTTTAAGAAATCATTATCCACCAAAACCTTAGAATATTTCTTTGTTCAAGAGTAAATCATACCACATTTTTGTATGAACTAAAGAAAAATCAGCTCATTGTTTCTCATAAATCAAAAGTCATGATTTATCATATCCTTATGAATCCCCAACAATATAGGTTTCACCACCAACTTGTTTTACCTTGAACATCAACTATATATATATATATATTTTTCTATCACCAAATATGAGCTATACAAAGAAAACTCACCAAAATCTCATCAAAATTAAATCTCCACTTGCATGCATCAAAAATGGGGGTAATTAGGTCATAAAACCCATATATTCACCTAAAACCTTCAACCCATCCATCTAACAAATTTCTAGGGCATAACAAAATTTTATTTTCTTCAAAAACCCCAATTTACATCACAAAAATTTTAAGATCTACCATATTTAGGTGCTGATTTCTCATTTTAACACAAAAATATTGGCCCATCTCATCCCTTCTTCCACCATTAAGCTCAAAAAAAAATCTACACTAGCATGCATGTTTGAACAACACAAAACTAAATTATTTTGCTCATAAATTTCAGCTGAAATGATGAGAAAAAGGTGAGAAAAATTACCCAAGGAGGAAATCCCTCTTCTTCCTCTTCTCTTCTTCTCCTTTCTCCTTCTTCTTCCTTCTTTTTCTTCTTCTTTCTCCTTCTTCTTCCTTCTTCTTCTTCTTCCTTCTTCTCTTCTTCTTCTTCTCCCCCCCTTCCTGCAGGAAAAATGGTAACAGTTGCCGCCGGCGTGAACAGCAGCAGCAGCTGCTGCTGTTCCTCTTCTCCCTTCTCTCTCTCTTTCTCTCTCTCTCTCTTTCTCTCTCTTTCTCTCTCTCTCTCTCTCTTGCAGATCTCTCCTTCTCTTGTTAATCTCTCCCTCTCCTTCTCTCCCACGATTTCTCTCCTCACAGTTCACTCCCCCTCTCTCATACGACCTCTCTCCCCCTCATTTCTCTATCCCACTCTCTTTTATTCCCTCCTCCTTCTTTCTTTCTTATTTTCCTTTTTCTTTCTTTTCTTTTTTTTTGTGTCTAATTTCATTACTATCATAAGTATTAATATTAGCAGATTTTTTTTTGTTTAAATACATTACTATCTCTACTAATATTATTATTATTAGTAACAAACCCCTTTTCCTTTTGTTGTACTCCTAATATTACTAATACTACAAATTCTAAATATTACTAATACTAGTAATATTATTATTATTATTGGCAAATAAAATCCCCTTTTTTTGTTAGTGGGGTCTCACAAGTAGGGGTGGGCAAATGTGAGCGGAACTGACCAATCCAACCAGATTTTAACCGATCCAATTGGCTAGTTTGATTGTCTTAGTTTTAAATTCCTAAAAAACGATCGGATTGGATTAGTTCTTGGATGTGTCATCTAAAAAATTGATTAAATTGAACCAACCGAATAATATATGTGTATATATTATTTTAGTAAATATTTAATATTTTTATATTATTTATAATTATAATGTTTAAATTTTACAACTTTTATTTTTTCAAAAACATAAAACCAAATAGAAAAAAAAATACAAAAGATGTAAACACCAAAAATTTTAAGCCACACTCTTCACCAAACCCTAGTCATCTTTTTCCATTCTCATTCCTCTTAATTTCCAAATGGTGGCCTATCATTTTTCCAAAAAAAAAGGTGTAAGTTTTTTTTAAGTGTTAAAATAATTATAAAAAATAATGTTTTTAGAATTGATGCATGTTCCACTTTTAAATTTCTAAATATAAACGAATATTGTAACTTGTAAACAACATTGGGGGGAAAAAATCATCGACTAAAACTGACCATCCAATCCGATCCAAACTAAGTCTAATCAGTTTGGATGGCAACCAATCCAATTAGAGTTCGGATTGGTAGTGGATGCATGAAAAAGTAAAAAACCCAACCTAATTTAGATTGGTTGTGGATGGTTGAAATTCGGTTGGACACCGACCGATGCCCACCCCTAGTGAGAAGGACTCAAGGGGTACTTTTGTAATAGCCTGTGTTTTGTTACAAAAATAATTTTTGGACCGACCATTTTATAAAACCTATGCCAGACGCCTTTGTGGCAAGATGGGATCCACTACTTTTTCCTCTCAAAAATGTTTTGAAAGGGTTTCAAACTTATGTAGCAGTGGGACCCACCATACCCATAAGCGTCGGGTATTATTTTATAATAGGGTCGGTCAAAAAAAAAAGGAAACACTTTTGAGGTTGCTTCATAGCATTCCTCTAAAGATAAAGGCATTACTGATAAAATAAAATTAAAAAATTAAAAATAAGGGCATCACTGACATGAGAAGCGTTGACATATTTCCTTATGAAAACCTAGTTTTGTAGAGAGATAAATAGAATTCACCTAAATTTTGTTTATATAGAATTCACCTAATAGTTTATAAACTAAAATTGGGGTTACGCAATGCCGTGTTGACGTATTCCTTCATAGTTTATAAAACTAGCCCCCATATCCCGTGCAAGGCACGGGGCTTCTTTTAAAAAAAATTGAATTTTTTATTAGATAATTAGAAAATATAATTGTTTTAGAATTTGAATTTTTGTTTATAATGTAGGTTTTTTAACCCATACCTAAGAGAGGGTTTTGTTAACCCAATAATAAATAATAGATTGGGCTATATGTTTATAATGTAGGCTTTTTTAACCCATACCTAAGAGAGAGGGCTTCTTTAACCCAAGGCTTCTTCTAAAAAAATTTGAATTTTTTATTAGATAATTAGTGTAGTGGCCAAAATTCACTGACGGGTCCAATGGCCCACTGACCTAAAGGATAGTGCCTTTTACCAAGCCCAGAAGCCCAAGATCGGTTTTCATGGTCCAACATTCAAAGGCAGATAAGGGTTGACGAGTTCAAACGAGGAGCTCAGTCCACGTAGGACTCCTCAACTGTCATAATATCTTCCTTAAGGTTGACGAGCTAAAATCAAGAGCTCAGTCCATGTAGGACTCCCCAACTATCATACTATCTTCTTTAAGGATGACAAGTTTAAAGGAAGAGCTCAGTCCTCACAACCCCTAAAATATCTTCCTGAGATCTGGGTGAATTATCCCGAGATCCAGGATGACTGATCTGGATCCCCCTCCTATAAAAAAAGAAGGGGGACAGATTGAAAAGGAGGCTCGGGCACTCTCTCTCATTTTCTCTAAGGAAAAATCCTCTGCAGCTCCAAACAGAAAATTGCATCCACTGCTCACTAGGAAGATCATCCTTTAATATGAGATCACGCATTCAGATCTAAGATCCTACGTCAAGGATGCCATCCTCCAACATCCTCATCCACGATCTTCAGAAATAGGTGGTATAGATCATTTCGTTTCTTCTTATTTTCCTTTTAACTTATTTTTCCAGGTTAAACTAACTTGACCGTCGGAGACCCTTAGGTCGGCACCACCCCGGCGCCAAGAAATCTTCACGATCAATCTGTGTTTCTTCCTGTGCAGATTGTCGGTGCCCAAATCTAAAATCGATTGCGGAATCTACGATCTACAATTTCGCACCCACCGTGGGGCCTCGGCAATCATAATCCAGGGAAGAAATCCAATCACGTCAATCAATCAGCAAAGCTTATAGCCTGACCATGGTCGGACAACTGGAAGAAGGTGAAGTTGACGTTAACGCACAACTCAACACACACATGGCTCAACCAGCAGATCCTACCATTGCGAGGTTGCTTATCCTTGAAGCAGAAAATGCAGCCATGAGAGAAGAAAACCAGGCACTTCGTGAAAGGTTAGGCTCACCATTGGCTCTGACCACTCGACAATCAAGGCAGTCCCAAGTCCGATTCAGAGAGCCAGTTAATCCAATGCAACCGTCCGATCGGACTCATATTGGGCCATCTGGTCATCGACAAGAGAGGTCTACAATTGACGGTAAGACACAGATAACAGAAATGGACCTGCAATAGACACCATTCGGTCAGCCGAATCCCATTGCAGAAAGCGGCGAGGCCCTTGGCAGTCGACACCAACAGTCGGCTGCCCTCCAACCGACTGCGACTGAACACGAGCTGTGGGTCGGTACTCAAACGTCGACCAGAGGAATGTATGACCGCGACATCTCCTTAAGGCTAGCCCAAATGGAAGCCCTTATCAGTAGGATCCCAGGTATTCCAGCTCCAATCAAGAAGAGCCTACCAAATAGCTACGGCGATTCACCTTTCATCGACGAGATCGCCCTAGACGAAATGCCGAAGAAGTTCAGTCTACCGAACATGAAGCTCTACGATGGAACGACAGATCCAGATGATCATATTGCCCAGTACAAGCAGTGAATGTTTATAGTGGCGATTCCAAGAGACCTTCGTGAAGCATGTATGTGTAAGGGGTTTAGATCTAGCCTAATAGGCCCGGCCCTGCAATGGTATACAAATCTACTTAATAATTCTATTTCTTCCTTTGCTCAAGTCACGGATGTTTTTGTCGAGCATTTTTCTAGCAGCAAGAAACTGGAGAAGCATTCGAACGACCTTTACCGTATCAAGCAGAAAAGAGGAGAAAGACTCTGAGACTACGTCGGGCGATTCAACAGAGAAAAGTTTCCATTCCTTCTTGCAACATTGACACTGCCATTATAGCCTTCAGGAAAGGCCTACTCTCAGACTCCGATCTTTACAAGGAGTTAACCAAGTACCCATGCAGAACAATGGAAGATGTGTTGGCCAAGGCGTGGGCCCAGATAAAGTGGGAAGAAGACGATGCAAACAGATCTTGCAGCAGGACAGATATCGATGGTATAAACAGCAGAAAAGACGACCGAGTGGATCGCAGGAACAGTAGTTACTGATTCGAACCATATTCAGAGGACAGAAGACGAAGACCGGAAACAAGAGAACATGGTCGACCATCCGGTAGACAATAAGACCGCAGTAACAGGCAGTCGATCCCGCCCTACAACCTCAATATCAAACCCGAACAGGTGGTAGCCGTGATGAAAGGAATGGAAAATTTAGTCAAATAACCGAAAAAGTACAAATTTGCAAATGACAAGAGAGATACAAGCAAATAGTGCGAGTTTCATGGAGATCACGGTCACAACACCGCCGATTGCATTGCACTGAGGTTGGAAATTGCGGAGCTCCTGAAAAGAGGTCACCTCAGAGACTTCTTGTCCGACAAAAGTCGAGCTACAACTACGGCTAGAGACGAAATCGAAATTGAGAAGAGAAACAGCTCACCTCCTGAACCTCCGCAGCCGAGGAAAACCATCAATGTGATTATCGGGGGATCTGAAGTCAGCGGGGTCACTTACTCAGCTACAAAATGACACACCCAGGGGGAAAACCGACTAGAGGCTGACATCCGATGACCAGTCATTCCAGCCTACGACCAAAGGTTGAGCTTTGATGACTCCGAGGCAGTTGAGTTAGTCAACCCTCATCACGATGCACTGGTAATCTCTATCCTTATTGCTAACTGCCTTATTAAAAGAGTTCTCGTGGATAACGGGAGCTCAGCTAATGTTTTGTTTCTGAGTGCCCTTAGCGAAATGGGGATCGACAAATCTCATTTCGTTAAGCGATCGACGGTTCTCATTGGCTTCAGTAGAGAGTAGAGGCACACGATTGGCGAGATCTCTCTCCTTGTCTACGTTGAAGGAGTCAACCTGAGCACAAAGTTCTTAGTGGTTGACAGTCCTTCAACCTACAATGTTATACTCAGATGTCCCAGGATACACGAGTTATGAGCTGTTCCTTCGACCTATCATCAAGTAATCTGTTTCTCGACTCAGTGGGGAGTGAGGGGGATTAAAGGAATTCAGCAAATGTCGAGGGAGTGCTACTCCAGTAGCTTCAAAGGAAAGCCGGTAACAGCATAGCAACTATAGCAACAGTCGACAGTCGACTACATGACCGAACCTCTGGAAGAGGAGCTCGATGAAGTACAGATTCACCTAGACCGTGAAGATCGCACGATGAGGATCAGGAGTAGACTGGATCTGGGAATCCGATCACAGTAATCTGCTTCCCGACTCAGTGGGGAGTGAGGGGGATTAAAGGAATTCAGCAAATGTCGAGGGAGTGCTACTCTAGTAGCTTCAAAGGAAAGCCGGTAACAGCATGACCGAACCTCTGGAAGAGGAGCTCGACGAAGTACAGATTCACCTAGACCGTGAAGATCACACGATGAGGATCAGGAGTAGACTGGATCTGGGAATCCAATCAAAGTTAGTTGACTTCCTGATGAAGAACCACGACTGCTTCGCTTCGTCCCATGCAGACATGACTGGAATCGACCCTAGCATTATTACGCACTAATTGCATGTTGATCCAGCCTACACACCTGTTAAATAGAAGAAAAGGAAATTTGCGCCAGAACGCAATCGCATCATCAATGAAGAGATCCAGAAGTTGGTCGATATTGGCTCAGTCAGAGAAGTCAAGTATCCAGAATGGTTAGCCAATGTCGTTGTCGTCAGGAAGAAGAATGGAAAGTGGAGAGTCTGTATCTACTTTACAGACCTAAACAAGGCATGCTCGAAGGATTGCTTTCCCCTCCCACACATTGACATGATGGTCGATGCTACTGCCGGGCATGAACTGCTCAGTTTCATGGACGCATACTCAAGCTACAACCAGATCCTTATACACATAGACGACCAGGAAAAGACTGCATTTGTAACTAAAAGAGGGACTTTTTGTTACAAAGTTATGTCGTTCGAGTTGAAGAATGCGGGAGCAACCTACCAGAGACTCGTCAACAGAATGTTTTCCAGTATGTTGGGAAAGACAATGGCGGTCTACATCGACGACATGCTGGTCAAGTCGATCGTGGCAGACCAACATCTTGATCACCTATACCAAGCTTTCGAGGTACCACGATTGGAGAACAACCATACTAATGCCTTAGCAAATTTGGGATCGGCGATCCCATCGGCAGAGCCCGTCAACATTCCAATCACTTACCTCCAGTGGCCCTCCATGTGGAAGTCTACAAACGAAGAGGTCAAAGCCGTGACTCTTGACTCTAACTGGATGACACCCATAATAGCTTACATCTTAAAAGGGGAGCTGCCAGTCGACCAAAATGAAGCACGTCGATTGCGAGCCAAAGCAGCGAGATTCACCGTTCATGAAGACAGACTCTATAGGCGGTCTTTCTCTGGACCCCTTTTGAGGTGTGTCACGCCCGAAGAAGCACAATATGTGCTTGCCGAGCTTGACGAAGGAGAGTGCGGAAATCATTCAGGAGCTAAAAGTCTGACCAGTAGGGCACTATACTGCTGGCCGACTATGAGGATCGACTCGATCGAGTACGTAAAGAAATGTGATAAGTGTCGAAGGTATGGCCAAGTGTCGCACCAACCGCCAGAGATGTTAAATCCGATCCTCTCACCATAACCTTTTATGAAGTGGGGAATGGATATCGTTGGAACCCTACCCAAGGCTTCAAGGTCTAGGGTTTATATACTCCCGGTCATAGACTATTTTACAAAGTGGGTCAAGGCCAAAGCCTATGCATAATTCAAAGACAGAGAAGTGAAAAACTTTATCTAGAGGAACGTCATGTGTCGATTCGGGGTCCCAAGAGTGATTGTCACTGACAACGGATCCCAGTTCAAAAGCAACAGATCCCAGCTTCTATGATACTTGGAGGATCAAGTTAAACTTCTCAACTCCAAGGTACCCGCAGTCGAATGGACAAGCCGAGTCGACCAACAAGATAGTAATTAACACTTTGAAGAAGAGACTGGAGCAAGCCAAAGGAAGTTGGGCTGACGAACTTCCAAGAGTACTATGGTTGTACCGAACCACTACAAGGACCTCAACCGGTGAGACTCCATTTGCACTTACCTATGGGACGGAAGCAGTGATTCCTGTGGAAGTTGGACTTCCTTCTGCGAGGTATCAGTACACGGATGAAGAACAGAATTAGGTAATACTACACAACCTACTCGATACAGTCGACGAATTAAGAGAGCAAGCGCTTGACAGAATGACAGCCTATCAAAGAAGGATCACTCGATATTTCAACGAGAACGTCCGAACCAGGTCATTTGGCAAAGGAGATTGGGTTCTACGCAAAGTATTCCAAAACACGAAGGGCCATACTAGGTAACCAGAGTGATGGGTAATTGGGCCTACAAGCTGTGCAGGGCGAATGGAGAACCAGTGAAGAACAGCTGGAATGCCACTAACTTAAAGTCGTACCATTTTTGAAACTCTCTCATTTTAATTTGTTTCTTTCCTAGAAGATTTTATTAAGTTAAGCATTGGAGGGCCGATGGCGACGCCATTGGCCACCCTAACCTGTCTCTGTGCAGACTTCGAGGACATATGGGGAGATAACATCTGCAAGCTACAGAGGCCAACTCACACAAAAACACAGTATTATCTTGAACTCAAACCTTTTTATTTTCATTCTTTTTAAGTACTTTACTGACTTAAGCATCGGAGGGCCGATGATCGGCCACCCTAACCTTACAATTGCAGATCAGTCGTCTATCGCACTCGACATGACAATCGAGAATTAAAGAACAAAGAAGATGTTGCACTCGACACAACATCCGGATGAGAAGGTTGAAGAGTGATTTACTTTGTAAACTAAGTAGTCGACAATATGAGCAGACGACAAAGTGTATTATGTACATAAAAAAACATTAAGTTAGATCAAAAGACTTTGTTACATCAGCAATGTAAAAGAAAAGCATTCGATAAAAGTGGGCTATATAATGTGTGGTCACAGTCAACACGTTAAATAAAATTATTCAATGTACAAGTCAGTAAAGTCAGACGCACTCAACCATACTACCACTTGATATGATCGACAACTACAAAGTAAAGTAATAAACGCAAAAGAAAAACTAAGTGTTTTGCATTGATTTCCAAATGCCACCAAGTGGCTTTCAAAAGTACTACACTTGTTAAAAAAGCAAAGCAAAGCAGAAGAGAGACATCAAATGATGGGAAATGAGGGGTCTATGCATTGGGAACTTCTGGGTCCTCAGTCGGAGGCTTGACTTCTTCTGTGACAGGCTCAGGGCCTTGTAGGGCGGGCTCGGCATCTATGTGTTGATTGCCTTCGCCACTCGCACACATCTCCTCGTAGAGTGCGATGTCCTCGTCGGGGTTCCAGTCGACACTTTTCCAGCCTTGAACTCCTTTATGAGTTCAGCCCTTGTCTTCAAAATCGAGTCCAAGGCCACCATCTCGAGCTGCTCAAAGAGGCTAGAACTCTTCTCGCGCTCGGCCTCCAAGTCAGCCTGTAGCTGCTTCTTCTCAACCTCGAGGGAGGTGCGTGCCTTCTCGGACTCGGCCAGAGCGGCAGACTTCTCAGACTCGGCAGACTTCAACCGCTCGCATTCAATTCAGAGCGAGTGATTTATCGACTACAGAGTCCTAACATTTAGATCCAGTGCGATGTTGTCCGACCGCATAAAGAGCACAGGTTGGAAAGACTACAAAATGAAATTTCCATGGTGAGAAATCATCAAACAGAGAACAGACGACAAACAGAGTAAGAGACGAGACATACCTTGAAGGCTTCGGCCACCGTATAGTCAGATGCCGCAGTCGAGCCCAGTTCTTTTAGCCTTGCCTCATCCACTGGGAACAAAAGCTTCTCAACGGACCCCTTGATGGCAGCCGGATCAGAGTAAACTGATACGTCGTTCGAAAACGAAAGCTTGATTGCTTCATCATCAAGGTCGACAGTTTCGACCCTCCTCTTTCCTGTCGCTGGACTTGACCCCACTCCAACCTGAACAGGCGGAGGAAAAAAGCTTCCCTCACCAATGAATTCGGTGGAAGGTTCAGTCGATCGCTTCATAGCAGACTTCTTTTTCTTTTGCAACCTAGAACACGCTCGAGCTACAGCTTCATTTACGGATGGAATCTGGAAGGTCTTCGTTATTTGGTAGTCTGCAAAGACCCGTTCCCGGAGTGTTAGATGTCTGATCAGTACAAACTGGTACCCCAGCAGCTCGAGCGCTCAAATGGAAAAGAAGGATAAATAACGTACTAATTGCTCTAGGGAGGGGGGTACCTTCTTAATCCTTGATCAACTCTGACCACAGTCAGCTTGATAAGAGGCGCTCTTCTGATGGAAGACTTCTCCAAGCTCGGCTGACCTCAGAGATTACAAGCATTTGTTGCGTTCTCTCGACAACTGCAGAGCTGTGCACTGGATTCTGGTTGAATCTCCACCCTACAAAGAAAAACAACAAATAAGATTCAGTCGAGAATGAATTAAGGTACTTCTTTGACTCTCTTACCTATCACTCGCCAAGAGTTAGGGATGTCTGACTCTGGATTTGACCCGAGGACCAATCGATCTCTTGCTAAGAAGGAGTTGTCACGCCCCGCTCACACACGTGCCCAATATTGTCCCTGCTTTATCCACCCCCCACAGGGTACAGGGTTTTGTTCTTAGGTGAGCCCAGAGAGCTCACCTAAAAGGCCTCGGACACAATGTAAGACAGTTCGTAACCTCATAGCCCAGGCTCTAGACACTCTCCTAGGCGATGTGGGACTAATACCTCCTCCCACCACCCCATAGGATGAGCCGTCCTCGGCTCTGATACCATAATTGTCACGCCCCGCTCACACGTGTGCCCAATATTGTCCCTGCTTTATCCACCCCCCCGGGGTACAGGGTTTTGTTCTTAGGTGAGCCCAGAGAGCTCACCTAAAAGGCCTCGGACACAATGTAAGACAGTTCGTAACCTCATAGCCCAGGCTCTGGACACTCTCCTAGGCGATGTGGGACTAATACCTCCTCCCACCACCCCATAGGATGAGCCGTCCTCGGCTCTGATACCATAATTGTCACGCCCCGCTCACACGTGTGCCCAATATTGTCCCTGCTTTATCCACCCCCCCGGGGTACAGGGTTTTGTTCTTAGGTGAGCCCAGAGAGCTCACCTAAAAGGCCTCGGACACAATGTAAGGCAGTTCGTAACCTCATAGCCCAGGCTCTGGACACTCTCCTAGGCGATGTGGGACTAATACCTCCTCCCACCACCCCATAGGATGAGCCGTCCTCGGCTCTGATACCATAATTGTCACGCCCCGCTCACACGTGTGCCCAATATTGTCCCTGCTTTATCCACCCCCCCGGGGTACAGGGTTTTGTTCTTAGGTGAGCCCAGAGAGCTCACCTAAAAGGCCTCGGACACAATGTAAGACAGTTCGTAACCTCATAGCCCAGGCTCTGGACACTCTCCTAGGCGATGTGGGACTAATACCTCCTCCCACTACCCCATAGGATGAGCCGTCCTCGGCTCTAATACCATAATTGTCACGCCCCGCTCACACGTGTGCCTAATATTGTCCCTGCTTTATCCACCCCCCGGGGTACAGGGTTTTGTTCTTAGGTGAGCCCAGAGAGCTCACCTAAAAGGCCTCGGACACAATGTAAGAAAGTTCGTAACCTCATAGCCAGGCTCTGGACACTCTCCTAGGCGATGTAGGACTAATACCTCCTCCCGCCACCCCATAGGATGAGCCGTCCTCGGCTCTGATACCATAATTGTCACGCCCCGCTCACATGTGTGCCCAATATTGTCTTTGCTTTATCCACCCCCCCGGGGTACATGGTTTTGTTCTTAGGTGAGCCCAGAGAGCTCACCTAAAAGGCCTCGGACACAATGTAAGACAGTTCGTAACCTCATAGCCCAGGCTCTGGACACTCTCCTGGGCGATGTGGGACTATTACCTCCTCCCACCACCCCATAGGATGAGCCGTCCTCGGCTCTAATACCATAATTGTCATGCCCCGCTCACACGTGTCCCCAATATTGTCCCTGCTTTATCCACCCCACAAGGTTTTGTTCTTAGGTGAGCCTAGAGAGCTCACCTAAAAGGCCTCGGACACAATGTAAGGCAGTTCGTAACCTTATAGCCCAGGCTCTGGACACTCTCCTAGGCGATGTGGGACTAATACCACCTCCCACCACCCCATAGGATGAGCCGTCCTCAGCTCTGATACCATAATTGTCACGCCCCGCTCACACGTGTGCCCAATATTGTCCCTGCTTTATCCCCCCCCGGGGTACAGGGTTTTGTTCTTAGGTGAGCCTAGAGAGCTCACCTAAAAGGCCTCGGACATAATGTAAGACAGTTCGTAACCTCATATCCTAGGCTCTGGACACTCACCTAGGCGATGTGGGCATAATACCTCCTCCCACTACCCCATAGGATGAGCCGTCCTCGGCTCTAATACCATAATTGTCACGCCCCGCTCACACGTGTGCCTAATATTGTCCCTGCTTTATCCACCCCCCAGGGTACAGGGTTTTGTTCTTAGGTGAGCCCAGAGAGCTCACCTAAAAGGCCTCGGACACAATGTAAGAAAGTTCGTAACCTCATAGCCCAGGCTCTGGACACTCTCCTAGGCGATGTGGGACTAATACCTCCTCCCGCCACCCCATAGGATGAGCCGTCCTCGGCTCTGATACCATAATTGTCACGCCCCGCTCACACGTGTGCCTAATATTGTCCCTGCTTTATCCACCCCCCAGGGTACAGGGTTTTGTTCTTAGGTGAGCCCAGAGAGCTCACCTAAAAGGCCTCGGACACAATGTAAGACAGTTCGTAACCTCATAGCCCAGGCTCTGGACACTCTCCTAGGCGATGTGGGACTAATACCTCCTCCCACCACCCCATAGGATGAGCCGTCCTCGGCTCTGATACCATAATTGTCACGCCCCGCTCACACGTGTGCCCAATATTGTCCCTGCTTTATCCACCCCCCCGGGGTACAGGGTTTTGTTCTTAGGTGAGCCCAGAGAGCTCACCTAAAAGGCCTCGGACACAATGTAAGACAGTTCGTAACCTCATAGCCCAGGCTCTGGACACTCTCCTAGGCGATGTGGGACTAATACCTCCTCCCACCACCCCATAGGATGAGCCGTCCTCGGCTCTGATACCATAATTGTCACGCCCCGCTCACACGTGTGCCCAATATTGTCCCTGCTTTATCCACCCCCCCGGGGTACAGGGTTTTGTTCTTAGGTGAGCCCAGAGAGCTCACCTAAAAGGCCTCGGACACAATGTAAGACAGTTCGTAACCTCATAGCCCAGGCTCTGGACACTCTCCTAGGCGATGTGGGACTAATACCTCCTCCCACCACCCCATAGGATGAGCCGTCCTCGGCTCTGATACCATAATTGTCACGCCCCGCTCACACGTGTGCCCAATATTGTCCCTGCTTTATCCACCCCCCCGGGGTACAGGGTTTTGTTCTTAGGTGAGCCCAGAGAGCTCACCTAAAAGGCCTCGGACACAATGTAAGACAGTTCGTAACCTCATAGCCCAGGCTCTGGACACTCTCCTAGGCGATGTGGGACTAATACCTCCTCCCACCACCCCATAGGATGAGCCGTCCTCGGCTCTGATACCATAATTGTCACGCCCCGCTCACACGTGTGCCCAATATTGTCCCTGCTTTATCCACCCCCCCGGGGTACAGGGTTTTGTTCTTAGGTGAGCCCAGAGAGCTCACCTAAAAGGCCTCGGACACAATGTAAGACAGTTCGTAACCTCATAGCCCAGGCTCTGGACACTCTCCTAGGCGATGTGGGACTAATACCTCCTCCCACCACCCCATAGGATGAGCCGTCCTCGGCTCTGATACCATAATTGTCACGCCCCGCTCACACGTGTGCCCAATATTGTCCCTGCTTTATCCACCCCCCCAGGGTACAGGGTTTTGTTCTTAGGTGAGCCCAGAGAGCTCACCTAAAAGGCCTCGGACACAATGTAAGAAAGTTCGTAACCTCATAGCCCAGGCTCTGGACACTCTCCTAGGTGATGTAGGACTAATACCTCCTCCCGCCACCCCATAGGATGAGCCGTCCTCGGCTCTGATACCATAATTGTCACGCCCCGCTCACATGTGTGCCCAATATTGTCCCTGCTTTATCCACCCCCCCGGGGTACAGGGTTTTGTTCTTAGGTGAGCCCAGAGAGCTCACCTAAAAGGCCTCGGACACAATGTAAGACAGTTCGTAACCTCATAGCCCAGGCTCTGGACACTCTCCTAGGCGATGTGGGACTATTACCTCCTCCCACCACCCCATAGGATGAGCCGTCCTCGGCTCTAATACCATAATTGTCACGCCCCGCTCACACGTGTCCCTAATATTGTCCCTGCTTTATCCACCCCCCCGGGGTACAGGATTTTGTTCTTAGGTGAGCTCTTAATTGTCACGCCCCGCTCACACGTGTGCCCAATATTGTCTCTGCTTTATTCACCCCCCCAGGGTACAGGGTTTTGTTCTTAGGTGAGCCCAGAGAGCTCACCTAAAAGGCCTCGGACACAATGTAAGACAGTTCGTAACCTCATATCCCAGGCTCTGGACATTCTCCTAGGCGATGTGGGACTAATACCTCCTCCCACCACCCCATAGGATGAGCGGGGCTGATGGTCAGACGGCTTATTAGGTGCTCTCGTCTAACACAGAGCACAAACTGATAATGAACTTTCTCTTTGTCGTGCTCCTTCAAGTAGTAGGAGTGTAGGACTTCTTGGAGGCCGACTGCAATCCTGTGTTGCTCACCCAAGGCCTCAAGCCCGAGTTGCAGTCTTCAGCCATTCGGTATCAACTGGCTTGGAGCAACTTCAAAGTAGCTGAGCACTTCTTGTGCCAGCTTGGGGATCGGCAGTCAAAGTCCCTGAAGGAAGGACATCTCGTAGAGGAAGGTCCATCCCGGGATATCCCAGTCCACTCGTTCGTGTCCTTTGGGGATACTCAGTTGCATAGATTCTGGAATGCAGCAGGTAAGGCGCAGTTGAGTCAGGTCAGATGACTCGAGCTTTGACTTCGGATTGTTGGGCAGTATGTCCTAGGGATGACTGCGTCTATCGCAGTCGACATCCATTCCTTCATTCCCCTCATCTTCTCTGCAATCGACAGTGGCTTCCATTACGTGGAAGTCGGGAAGACCGGCCCTCAAAACTGCACCCGACTCAACTCGGTCAACCACCCTGGTCAACTGCATCAAAGTCTCAGAATAAAATTTTGGGGTCGTCTCAGCAATAGTCACATCGTCAGCCCTTGCTTCATGTGGAGCAGAACCCACAATCGATGCATCCTGTCGACTGCTGCCTTCTGAGCTCGACACGGAGACGAAACGCATGGTAATAAAAACGTCTTTTACAAAAAAAAAGGAGGGAAAAGAAACCAACAGTTCTAGATCTTTCCCTTGCTGGAAAAATGGGCTATTTTCGGCAAAAATCCTGACTTCTGACCAAAAAAACAAAAAAGAAAACACAACCCAGGAAAAATCCCGGCGGGAAGAACAACCTTGTCACTGAACCAAAAATGGAAGGAAAGATCACCATGTGCCTAAGGTTACAGTCGACATCCTCAGTCGACTGCTATCAGGCTCCATGGGCTAAGCATCTCCGCGGACGGCCTCATGGTCGACTACTAGTGCCTAAATCTCCGATGACCCGCGTTCGACCATGTCGAAACATCACATTCTACGTCATGGTCGACTGCTCCAGTTGATCCCATAGTCGATTGCTCTCAAACCCCAGTCGACTTCTATGGTCGACTGCTTCCATACATCCCAACCGCCCTTGGAGTAGGCTAAAGGTCACCTGCCGAACCTCGCAGTCGATGTGAGGGGTCGACTGCTTCGAATCGTTAGGCAAGGAGGTTTCCACTCAACCACAATAGTCGACTGCTACTCTCTAACTCAATAACTCTTGACTTAGAGAGTGGGGGACACACTGTAGTGGCCAAAATTCGCTGACGGGTCTAATGGCCCACTGACCTAAATGATAGTGCCTTTTACCAGGCCCAGAAGCCCATTAGCCCAAGATCGGTCTCCATGGTCCAATATTCAAAGGCAGATAAGGGTTGACGAGTTCAAACGAGGAGCTCAGTCCACGTAGGACTCCTCAACTGTCATAATATCTTCCTTAAGGTTGACGAGCTCAAATCAAGAGCTCAGTCCACGTAGGACTCCCCAACCGTCATACTATCTTCTTTAAGGATGATGAGTTCAAAGGAAGAGCTCAGTCTTCACAACCCCTAAAATATCTTCCTGAGATCTGGGTGAATTATCCCGAGATCCCAGGATGACTGATCAGGATCCCCCTCCTATAAAAAGAGAAGGGGGACAGATTGAAAAGGAGGCTCGGGCACTCTCTCTCTCACTTTCTCTAAGGAAAAACTCTCTGTAGCTCCAAACAGAAAATTGCCTCTACTGCTTACCCGGAAGATCATCCTTTTCGGTGAGATCACGCATTCAGATCTAAGATCCTACGTCAAGGACGCCATCCTCCAACATCCTCATCCACGATCTTCAGAAATAGGTGGTATAGATCCTTTCGTTTCTTCTTATTTTCCTTTTAACTTATTTTTCCAAGTTAAACTAACTTGATTGTCGGAGACCCTTAGGCCGGCACCGCCCCGGCTCCAAGGAATCTTCACGATCGATCTGTGTTTCTTCCTGTGTAGATTGTTGGTGCTCAAATCCAAAATCGATTGCGGAATCTACGATCTACAATTAGAAAATTTAATTATTTTATAATTTGAATTTATGTTTATAATGTAGGTTTTTTAACCCACACCTAAGAGAGGGTTTTGTTAACCCAATAATAAATAATAGATTGGCCCATATGTTTATAATGTAGGTTTTCTTAACCCACACCTAACATAGTGGGTTTCGTTAACTCAAGGCTTCTTCTATAGTATATTATAATAGATAATAGATAAGGGCATTACTGACATGATAAGCCTTTAGATTATAGGTTGACGAACAAGTGTAAGACTTTAAGTAGAGTATAAAAATGAAGTCTGTATTAGATGGGCCTACTTATAGACCTTCCAGTTATGGGCTAATGCGATCAAAACGATAGAGATACCATCCTCACAAACCGAGTATAATTATTATAAAAATATATAAGATAATCCACACATGTTAGGGAAATCATCCTCATAAAAATTCACACTTGGATCATCTCTAAGCTATCTCATTACTAAGTGTATGCAGAGTGTAGAAATAATATATATTCAAAGTATAAAAAATTGATGAGGTGCATAGAATTTACAAGAGAGTGGGAAGGCAAGAAGAAAAAGAAAAGGAGGCTGCTATTGACATCTAAAAATGGGACAAGGGCAACTGAGTGATAAGGGCTACTATATTTGGATAAGGGCATACAAGGAAGTCATTGGGCGTTATCCTTGGTTGGTCAAAACCTATTGACCAAATCTAACTTAACCAAAAACCCTCTTTGGTCTCAACATCCTCAAATCTAAAACTTAACCCAAACTCTATTGACTAGGTAAATCAAGTTAAAAACCATGTTGAATCCATATTTTTTTGCGATTTTTGTAAGTTTTAACTTAGGTTAAAAAAAAATTAGAACGATGACATGTTCACACAAAAAAGTGTGAACATTACTGTGAATTGTTCACCCACTTATATGCGAATTTTTTAAATTATTCAAACCCTTGTATGCGAGCTTTCTGAATTGTTCACACTATTAAAAGCGAACATGTCGCGAATCTAAGTTTTATTTTCTTCGATTGAGAACTTGTAAAAAAGTTCAAAGATTGATCCAACTATCTGAAAATGATCTTTTGAGCTTCTTCAGGAGGAGTAGTGGAACCAATACCCTTTCCAAAAATATTTTTGAGCACAATTCCTCTATTCATTGGTTTACCTAGAAGACTCATCATTTTTCATTCACATAACCACCGATGACCGAAAAATGATGTTCGACGAGAGAGAACCGAACAAAAATTTAACTTTTCTATTAGAGGTGGTTAGGGTTTCAAAGTGAGGAACATAAGATCAAATAATTGTTTGTTTAATGAGCTTGACCAAATTTAATAGCCTTTATGTATTTGTTAGTTCTATAAATTCAACTTAAAAGATTAACTTTGACCATCTTTGATAGTTGCCCTTATCCCATTTTTAGATGTCAATAACAGCCTCCTAAAGAGATTTTTAGGAATTTGTCCCACTTGCATGTTCTAATTAAAGGATAGTCCCTTTTTTTAGACTTTTGACATTACTCCTACTTCTGTTTACTAATCGTTAAGTGGCGTGTGTGTGTGTGCAACACGTGTGGTATTTATACTAAAATATCCCTCACATGTTAAGCACGCAAGAGACTTATGTTCTCTTTATATTATTTATCCAAATTACCCCTATTTTGATCGAATGGCTAGGGTATGGCAGATGGATCAAAGTGATCCAACGATCACAATTGATCCTATATTATGACCGTTTTCCAACTGTCATCTTCTTCCCTAAATCCTATATAATATGTACCACCCCACCCTAATGCAAATATATCAAAAAGAATAGTAAAATCAAACTAAAACAGTACAAGAGTTGAAGAAGATTGAAGCTTCTTGGACTTTCCTCAAAGGTCTTTTCTCGTATTCTCTCTACTTGTTTGACCTAGGATCGAAAATGATAAGAATGGGTGGTGGAGAATCATGCTTATGCTTTAAGGTATGTATTGGGTTGTTGTTCATTTTCATTATATCTACCCTGATCTTTAGTTCGTTGTAGTCGTTTCAACATTAATGGAGGTGGAGAACGCAGGAGGGACTTAATCTTAAATTTACTATTTACATAAGGGACTTTCATCAAATTATAGTATTAACAGTAGGGAGTTATGATGTATTATAAAGTCCATATTAAACTTTTTTCTAAGTTTTAAGTTTGTTTCCTTTCTTAGTGTCAAACTGCAGAGATCATGTGCCAAGTTTGCAAGATGACCTCACACCTTCTTCCTACTTGCCCATTTATTTACACATAGTACAAGTGAAAAGACTACCATAGTATTCGAAAGTTGATGATATCTAGTATAGATAAAAATCTAGGTCAAATGTTCTTGAAGTGTCAATATTCGACATGCGGTAGTTTTGAATAGTTGGACGATGCCATGCATGATAATAACGAAGTGTGCGGATCTAGTTCTAACCCAAAACAACATCGCTCACTCGGTTGTTTCAGTTGTGGCAATAGCCATTACTGGAAAAATAAGTGTTCTTGGGTGGCGAGTGCATGTAAGGTGGAGGGGTTCTTGGGTATTAGAGGAAAGAAAGTTTCAATGTGTGAGGGTCATTAAGGTGAAAAATATTTGGGGTATAATGAGTGTGATGACACACAATAGTTTAAGGAGGCAAAAAAACTCAAAAAGTATCTAAGTCAAGCACTCCCTTCGATGCATGAATTGTCATTGAGACCACCCTTAAAGAATTATGTGTCAAACTAGGCAAACAAAACTTAATATAGTTTGAATGTGGTCCTTTGTTGTACTAAAATGAGTGGCAAGTATGACACTCAGTTTTTCTATCCATTTCAATAATAGTAATGCTACACTTACTGCCGAAGTTGACTGCAAGAGTTACTGCTTGTGACGTGCCAGTGATGTGGCACCTCAATTTTGTGCAAACCATCTATTGACGTGGCAGAGTTTTGAGATCTAGATCAGGAGAGAGGGGAGTGAGAGAAGAGAAAGGCTAGAGAGAGAGATGGCCTGGAATGGCCATCTACTCATCGGTGTGGACTGTGGAGGAGTTTCAAAATTTTTATCTGCAAAATAGAGAATTCGGGTTTCTTTTGATTTCATTCCATAACATCTTATTCGATTTTTTTTTTTGCTGTTTTGGGTTTGTTGGGCATGGAACTTCTGAGATTGAAGGAGAAGTAATAGCAACTCTATATGGAGTGGTTGAACAAGTAAACAAGCTCGTTTATGTTCGTACTTTTAAGGGCCAAAAACTATTTTTACTGAAGCAGCTTAGAAATATTTGATTTTGAACTTTTCATCTCACTCTAAATGAAAGGGGAGAGAGAGTGGGATGGAAAGGCTGTGAAAGGGGATGTCAGGCTAGGGGGTTGGGGGATAGAGAGAGAGTGAGATGGAGAGGCTATGAGAGAGTGAAGGGAAGATCAGGCTAGGTGGGTTGGGGGAGAGAGAGAGTGAGATGGAGAGGCTGTGAGAGAGATCGTGTAGGAGAGAGAGAGAGAGGGAGAGATCACCAGATCTGTTTATCAGATCAGGAAGAGATCCGAAAGAGAGGGGTGAGAGGGTGTTTTTTTTTCCAAAAACCCAGATCTGATTTCAGATCTGAGATTCTTTTTAGATTTGAAAGAGGAAGACTGAGAGAAAGAGAGAGAGATGGTGTTGGTGATGGCACTGTGGTTGGTGGTGGTGGCGGCGGTGTACCGTGGAGGTGGACCGGTGGGAAGATGATGGTGATGGTGGAAGAGGTGGGGTGGTGTGGATGACGGTGGAGGTAGTAGAGATGTTCAGAAAGAAAGAGAAAAAAAAAACTCTGCCACGTAACCTGATGTTGTGCACAAAATTGAGGCACCACATCAGCGCCCACGTCACGTGCAGTCACACTTGCAGTAACCCTGGCAGTAAGTCTAGCATTATTGTTTCAATAAAATTTGCAGTGACTTTGAAAGAAAAGCAAGTACTTTGCATTAACCATATAAAAAGTATTTCCATACATCTAAATTAATTAAGTAAAACCTAACCGTATCTATTCCACTACAAACCATACAAAAAGTATTTCTATAATGAAAAGTAGCCTTTCATTCAACTTTTATGTTGTTTTTGAACAAAATATACCCAAAATAAAGTCCAACACCACTACTCCGACCTAAACAAAAAGAAGTTGTTGATTCCACTTACAACATATAGTATAAACTGCACATCAAGTATACCCCATCACCACTAGTATAACCGCACAAGAAACCTACCCATTTTCCACCATCTTAAACTTTTAACAAACCACCAAAAATAACTAAAGTCCTTCAAAAAAGGATGTTTAACACAACCATATAGACATCCATAAAAGACCATAATTAATGTAAATGCAAACACATAAAACCCAAGTCTTGTTGATCAAAATTATCACATAATTCTCAAGTCTTTTCATGTATAGATACTAATCCACTGCCTATATACCACAAGACTTCATTGAGAAGAATGCTTGCTTGATTGCCATGATAAGGGAGCCGACCAGGCACAACCTCATAATTGGCAGTTGTTGCTGCTGCTACTGCTTGGGACCTGATAATTGGTGATCTAGGTAGAGGAGCCAAAATGGCATATTTGTAACACACTGTTTTTTTTAGATTGTCACGTTTATAACCGCTAAGAGTGTTATAACGGATATAACCGTAACAAACCTCTCAAAATCGTTACAATAAACCTACTATTAATGATATAAAGTTTTTAACACTTATAATCGTGATAAACAATCGTACGCCAAGTTTTTTCTAGACCCCGCGACTATTTCACATCTTCGCAGTTTTTATTTCAGTTCGGCGCTCGGAACTTTTTATTTCCCTCGCACCCTCAACACTCATTTCATCAAAATTGAGAGAAATTCAAAGATCGAGCTCATCAAGCCGGTGAGCTTCGAACGAAATCAAGCCAGCGAACTTCCAAGATCGAGCTCAAGAGATTGATTAGGGTTTGAGATGTAATTGAAGAGAAGGTATTCTTCAAAAAAATTAGGGCTCTCTAAGTAGGGAGTAGATAAGAATTGATACTGAACAAAGTTAGGGCTTTTCGTTTTTGAGTTTGCCTCTCTCTATCTCTCTCTCAATATTCTTCTTTTTCCTCCATTTTAGGGCTTTATTTTAGGGGTTTTTATTGGGTTTGTTTAGGGTTTAAAATACAGGAGTTTGTTTAGGGTTTTTTGAATAAATGATGCAGTAAACAAAAATGATATTGTTTTATGTTATAGATTTTTATTTTCAACAGAGCTCTGTTTGCATTTTTGTTTAGGGTTTATAACAGTTTTTGACTACAGTGTAGAGTTTTTTTATTTACTACATTGTTTTTTCAGGAAGATTTAGGGATTTTGTTGGAAATTTTTAGGGTTTTGTTTAGTTTTTTTGTAAAATTGGTGCATATATTTATGGTTTTAATCGAGTAAGATTTACCTTTTTGTTTGATGTTGCATTTTCTGATTTAGGATTTTTTTCACCATGTTTAATCCCAAATTTAGTGTTTATCAAGGGGTTTTTTTGGACAAGTTTAACCCATGGTGCTCTTTGGAAAATTTTAA
>MVGT01002415.1:7133-18647 GCA_002174775.1 Macleaya cordata
ATATTTTATAGTTTATCCTCACAAAAAATTAGTCCTGAGATCATTTTCCTTCATAAATGGGGTGCAATAGCTATGTATTTTATTTGTCATTTGTATAATACCAATTTGTTTTTGAGTAATCCTACTTTACTCAGCAAACTCATTTCGCCATGATGTGGCAGTACGTGAAAGGCTTTGCAGACAATTGGGAAAAGCGTGGCGGAATGAATTTGATGGAGGGAACTTAAAAGATGGATAATAAACTTTTGAGACATTTTTCAACGGTTCAAAATCGTCGCAAAAATTACCTGTTTTGGAGTGAATATTATCTCATAATTTAACTGCATGGAATATGCAGTACTCAATTAAACTCCACGGTTGCACATGGGTTTTTGACCCAATGGTTGTGCAGCCTTCCAATGACTTAGGAGGTCTTGAGATGAAAATTCTTAGCCAATAGTTAGCCATTAGTTTATCCCATATAATAGTTTGATAGCCCTTCAATGGCGGTTACGATAGCTCTATGGTGGCGGTTACAATGACGGTGTCTTTACGCTTCTCACACGTCTTTCATGTTATCTATGTGGCTTCTTATATATGTATCTTGAGCATTAGTATTCTTCAAAACAAAGAGAAGTAAAACAAGTGAAAAAAGACTAATATAACAAAAAAAAAAAAATTTGGTAGAAGTTGGATTATTGCCCAGATTACATGGCTTAAAAACATCGCAAGTATTGGGCGAAGAATGAGCACATAACTGCCACAAACATACTATTTTTTTTTAATCAACGACAAAGAGATTTATTGATAGAAATCAAAAACAGAGCCTGAACCAGATAAAGGACCAGGCTCAGGAGAAACAAACTACAACATCAATAAACAAAATAAAAAACCAGCCTTAGTAAACAACAATGGAAGGATCACCAAGTCAACCAAATCTAAAATAAACTTTGTCAGGCATCTCTAACACCAACTGATCCGGACAACCAACAGAGAGTATCGAAACACCTTGGTCAAGAAAAGAACCTTTTTTTGCCAAAGAGTCAGCAGCGAAATTCACTTCCCTATATATGTGAGAGAAAAAGATATCATGAAAGTACCCTTTCACGGCATTCCATCGTCCCCTAGCGAACCAAGGAACCATGTTGGCTTTGAAAGAGTGTATGGCAAGATTCGAGTCGCCCATAATAGCGAAGGGAAAGATGCCTCATAACGACGAAGAGAATACCCCAAACTGGTAGATTATATAGATAGAGATTACATGGGTCTAATATCACAGCTAAAGAGTTTCGAACCCAAGACCTCTAAGTTAAAAAGAGGGATGCCAACCAACTGAGCATGCAGTTGTTTGGAAGAAAAAAAAAACTCCACAGGCGATGATCCTCAAATCTGGATCTGACCGAGTCAACTCAGTTGAGTTTAGAACTTGATCAGTCAGTAAGTCAGTGTTGCTATTAAACATCAATTATACTGTTACAAAGCTGCAATATTACGGACTCTGCTTTCAACAATTTTCCAAATTATTGCCACAAATTTAACAACATTTATTTCATATAGAGCTAAATCATGGATCTGACCGAGTCAACTCAGTTGAGTTTAGAACTTGATCAGTCAGTGACTCAGTGTTGATATTAAACATCAATATTATTGTTACAAAGCTACAATATTATGGCACTCTGCTTCCAACAATTTTCCAAATTATTTCCATAAATTTAACAACATTTATTTCATATAGAGCTACTCTTCTTAATTAAGCTTCTAACTAACACTTGAAAATATCAAAATAAAACACTTAGGGGCCTTAGGGCATTGATTAAAATTTCATATATTCTTAGCAATAAAGGTTCTCCCCTGGTGCCACCCCAAGTTGGCCACAGTACTGCTTGTAGTAATTCACTCTAGCTTGAACAGTTTCAGGGCTTCGACCATTGCATTCAAGATCACCATTGATCGCACGGATCGTGGCACCGAACCCTTGACCCGTAACTACAATTTTATGGACATACTCCATCCAAAACCACAACGCCGTCTTGAATGCGATGATCGGATCCCTAGCCACGGTTTCTGGATCGTGTAGACCGTCGAAGCCAATAGCATTTCCGGCCGGCCCATAATTATAGTTCCGGTAGTGCTAGGGCTACCGAAATCCCTACCGAATTTGCTACAGCAGGCACATTTCACGGTGAGATTCATAACACTTTAGGATGGAATGCGAAATACGAGGAGATGCAAATCACTTTGACCGTTGGATGCTTGAGTGGTAGCAAATTCTGTAGGAATTTGCTGTAACTCAAGCATTACCGTTATAGTTCCATGTGATTTGCAACGGTACTTGACCGTAATATCCCTTTCCTGGAGCACATGGATATTGTCTGTTTCCCTCGTCACAGTAGTCCTTGCTTGCTCCATTTATTTCCTCAATGTAACAAAGAACTGTATATATATTTAAACACAAAAATAAAATAAAAAAGAATTAATTAAATAACAAATTTTTCTTCAATTTAGTATAAATTAAATGTATTTATAGTCTGTTTGGACAAAAGATTTTGTGGAGACAAGAAATTTAGTAGAAAAATCATGTTTATTTTTCTACCAAATCACTGGTACGCACAAAATTCTTTCCTAAAATTCCTTGTCCAAAAAGAATATTATGTTAATTTTAATTTTTAAATCAACTTGTTTATGTGGGTGATGTGGAAGGAGGGAAGCAATTGGGTGTTTGACAATAAAGAAAGGGATTTGGAGTTCTTTGTGTTATGTTGGGTTAGGTTGAAATTCTTTAGATGTAGATTCGAGAACTTTGCCTTTGGCGGTATCATCTCTTTATCTAATGTAATCTTTTTTTCTTACAAGATTTAGAATATATTAATATTATGTTAAAAATAATTTACAAGGTGAGAAATTTTTTTTTTGATTCGTCACTTAAATTCAGCCTTTAGATTATCCAAATGTGAGTCTAGTAGGCAAAAATTATGTCACCTAAAGTAAAGGAAGAAAGAAAACTTAGATCCGGTCTCATGTGTTACATGTGCAAAGAATGCAACGATTTCGCGTCCTGGGAGAGCTCTTCGACCAAAACGAAGAGCTCTGGGCAGTTGCACCTTGTTTCACAGCATGCAAATTTTTAAAGTTAAATTAATAGTCTGTTTGGACAAGGGATTTGGGGGAGGAATTTTATGGGGACCAGAAATTTGGTGGAAAAATCATGTTATATTTTTTCTCAAAATCTCTAGTCTGTACAAAATCCCTCCATAAAATCTCCTGTCAAAATAAAAGATAAGTGGTTAACATTTGTAAGTTTCCAAACAGTACCAATCATATGTGTTTCCTCAGTTGATACGTTAAATTGACTTAGACTGATGACCAAAGACTTGAGAAAAGGATAAGAAGACCAAGTCCCACTTTCTAAAACAACTGGATTTTGTTAACATGTGCCCGAAACAAGCATTAATTACACTATCTTTTTATTGAGAAACGACTAAACCCTATTAAATTATTAGACTTGTAAAAGTGTAAAACAACGAATTTTTCATTGATTCCATCTAGTGGATCCATATGCAGACGATTTAATTGCTTATAGTGGAAGAATTGGGAATGCTCTCCTTATTCTATAGATCATTTTGATCGCAAAAAATCAGCCAACTATAAAACTTTTATCGCCGTCAACAATTGATAGAAAAATTAACCGTTAAAAAATTATTTTTTATCAAGCAATAGATAGTTGATTTATCAATCAACTTTTGAAGAGAGTTAAAAGTTTTAAAATTTGCTAATTTTTAATGAAAATGGTCTATACGGTGAAAAGAACACTTTCACTTAATATCAACCATTGGATCATTTTCATATAGACCCCCAAAAGGTGAAATAAAACATAAGATTTGGAGATAGAGGATCTATTCTGCGTGAGATAAGATTTCAAAATAAAAGTAGAAAATCAGTGAACATTCTCACTAAAAATTAATCTTTAAAAAATCTTATCGAGAATCTTGTAGATTTAGGTAGCTCTGGGTCACGAAAGCTACGGTTATTGGATCCTTTCTCTTTTGTCAAAGCACCTTGGGAAAAGTCACATGAGTCACGGGATGTAACCACATGTAAATGAGAATATTTTTTTTTTTTTGGTAAGCCTCGTTGCACCCCTTATTTCTCAAATTCCCCCCACTTTATTGTTACTTTTTGTTTACACTCGTCTATTTGGATCATATAGAGTGTTTTAAGAGCTGATTTTTTTTCTTCTGAAGATGGTATCCTCAACTTGTAGATCAGCTTCACAATAATTCAATATCGTTTAAATAATTTTATACTCAGAAAAAATTAATTTAGATTTTTATCAAAATTATTTAACGAAAACTTAATTTTTAGTTGCTTAAATTTTTTTATATTGATGTGATTTGTTGTGTAGATTAGCAACATTGTGAGGAAATCATTCTTACAAAAAACTAACATGTAGATCATTTCTATATGGGTCCATAGACCAATATGTGTGGAGTGTAAAAATAAATAGGATATTAATAAAGAAAAAAGTGAAGGTATTTTGAGAAATATGGGGTGCAACGAGACTTGGCCTTTTTTTTTGTGAAAACAGAATTTCTCCGTACGAAGACTTGATCAAGACCCGTGGAGTCAATAGAGCCAAAGTCAAGGTCAATTGAACCTTATTGTCCAAGTTGGGCAGACACTACTACTACCACTCCTACCTCCACCACTCTAGACTGAAGGGTTGGCCAATTGGGCTTGGGCCTAGATTTCTCAAATTAGTTCTATAAATTCCTCTACATCAGTTATGGATTCTAAACTTCAACAAACAAAAGAATTGGATGTTAAAAACTTCAGTAATAATGAAATATGGGTCATTTTATAGGCGACCTCCAAAATCTTATTGGCAAGCCCCGGTTATAAGTGTCCCCTACCCTGAATTTGCATTTGTTATGTTATGGGGGCCTGCCAATAAGAATGAAATATAACTTATAGAAGGCACATAACCAACATATGGGAGCCAATGCTGAAAGGAAAATGCTATGTTAAGCAATTCGGTTAACAAAAAGTTTAACCGAATCCAATATTAGCCATGCAAGGGTGAATTGTGGGGGTTCTTATGATTCGCGATCTTCTTACTCTCCTGCATCCATGATTGATATTGATTCCGGATGAAATTTTTGGTATTTTCTTCAGCACTCGTAGCACGATTCATGCTGAAATGTATTGAATATATGAGATGCGCATGCTCACATGTAGACCTTTATGACGTTTAACTTTTAAAGGTTTTTTGTTTCGAAATCAATTGCGACACTTTTTCATCATTGTTCATACTATTGTTTTAAAAATCGGACTTGATCGGCAGGTTCAATCGGTAACTCAGGGTTTATTTTCGGGGTTGAGTCAACATCGACTCAGACTTTTCTTCAAAAATTACTTTCTTTCTTTCGAACATGTCGACCCAGCCAATTGAATTGTCAAACTAGGTGAGCCGTCCGATTTTTTTAACCAGTTATGTCAATGTTGTTTAACAATTTTCTTGAAAAAATGCAAAACGAAAGTATTGAACTTTTTTTTTGAAAGTATTGAAATCAAAAGTCACTTAAGTTTCAACGGCTTTACCATATGTTGTCATCAGTTTAATCTAATTATAGAGTTATGAATCTTTTCTGTAATGTATTGTTGTGATTTTGATAAATTATTTAATTTTACACAAGTACTCTTTTACAATTTGAGATACATAACTTAATAAATTTTCGGTTCGATATCTAGTCCGATTTTTAAAACATTGGTCCGTACTGAATTTCAGTACCTTTTTTTTTATCACGGTTCAAACCGTGACTATTAACCTTAATTGAGATATAACCGTGACAAATAGATTTGTTATGGTTACAACGTAACACGTCTAATTTCCCGTCAAAATAAAAATAGAAAAAAACAATTCTATAACCATAATAAATAATCAGATTATTAATGAATCGTCCAGTCGAAAAAGATCGATGGATTTGACAAATTATTCACTGATTCAAAATTCGACAAAATAACAAATAATCGAGAACTTTTTTCTTCTCAACTCAAATATGAATATTAGACCCCTCGGCAACGGAGGCACCATTAGTAGGAGGAGTGTAATAACAAGGACCCTGTTTACACCCGATACCGCAGTATGCACTTCCGGTGCCACAGTAGCCGAACCGGCTGCAGCACAAGTTTGGTGCACAACCACAATTCTGACCCACAACGGCCTCCGACAAAAGTCCAACGAGAATTGCGACTATGAAAATAAGTCTTAATACGCGAAGGGACACCATTTTGTTTTCAAAGGTGGGGCAAGTAAAAATGAAAAAAGGTGAGAATGTTTTGGATGAGATATGTTTTGAGGTATATATGTATAGCCTTTTAATGCAAGAATATATTATGAATCTTAATATTTATAGTAAATAATAAATTAAGAATCTGAATATTTATATTAATAATAAATTAAGAATCTGAATATTTATATTAATAATTATGAATTAGAATATGAGTTTCGATTTCACGAGCCCGAGCTTAAATTTTTTTTTTTGTAGTGCCTTAATATGTTTGAATCTATCTATTTTCTTTATTTTTTCAATCTTTTTCTTTTTATTCTTGTTTACATTCGTATTATTTATGGGAAAAAAAAAAGAATTTTATTAGAAGAACAAAAGAAGCAAATTAAATGTACAAGAGCTCTTAAAAGCATGAAGTGATTTAGCCACGTATCTCTACTATTATAATGCAGGTTTCAATCAACCTTCCTATACATGTTTCACGACCTTATTCTTACATTCTGGTAAAACCTAACTTTAGGGTTGTGTAAGGATATACCTAATTAGGACCGTTTTTTATGTAGATGGTCTTTTCATCATCTAAGTAGTAGATCCAAATCAGTAATTGAATTATCTCAATGTAGAATTAGAAAAGGTCTAGTAGAATTAGAATTTTTCATTTTAATTTTTTTAAATGCCTATATCTAAAATAAAATTATAATAATTAATGTCACCTATTACACGCATTTAAAAAAAAAACCAGAATAAAGAATACGTGCAAAACGCTCATGCAAGTGAATAGTGCTCTTTATTTCCCTTCTTCTTAGTTAAGCTTTTAATGAAAGTACTATTACATTTTATGAAAATATAAAAAAAAAAAATTTAGAGCACGGATTAATATTTTCATATATTCTTATTAGCAAGAAAGGTTGTTCCCTGGTGCCACACCGAGTTGGCTACAGTACTGTCTGAAGTAGTTCACCCTGGCCTGAACCGCTGCCGAGTTTCCGCCATTACATTCACCACCATTGATCGCACGGATCGTAGGGCCAAATCCTTGACCCGAAGTTATGATAGAATGGACATTATTCATCCAAAACCAGAGCGCGGTCTTGAAGGAGATGATGGGATCATTAGCCACAGTTTCTGGAGCGTTTAGGCCGTCAAAACCGATAGCTCTTCCTGCGGGTCCATAATTGTAATTCCAGGTCAATTGAATCGGTCCTCGGCCAAAATATCCCTTGCCGGGAACACATGGATATTGTGTGTTTCCCCTTTGACAATAGTCCTTACTTGCTCCATTTATTTCTTCTTTGTAACAAAAATCTGTCCAAATAATCACAATAAAAATAATTAATTAAATATATTTTCAATTGGTTGTAATTAATTACCATAACCACGGATCTGGGACAATATTTTAATTATTCCTAGTTACAAAAATAATAATTATGAAATGAAGGGGGTAATAGCTTTTTTTTTTTCCTTAATTTAGACCTATTTTAGTAGAGTTTTGAGTTGATTTGGTACTTAGTATTTAGTTTCTGAAGGTTCAATTCAAAACCAATTAGTAATTAGTCTAGTGGTCTACTCCAAATCCTAATGAGTTGAGTGATCAAGTTTTAATTTTCTAATGTGGAACTATTAATCTTAAAACCTAGTATAGTAACTGTGTCGGCGTGTCTACTCCAAATCCTAATGAGTTGAGTGATCAAGTTTTGAAATTAAAATTTTTTTCATCTACAACTATAATTAACAAGTTTACGTCATCTAAAAATATATTTCATAGAGATAATCCAAGGGTTAATTTACTAATAATAATTAAAAGAATGTTGAGAATGAAAAACTTACGTCCAGTCTCATGTGTTACATGTGCAAAAAACGCGGCGATTTCACGTTTAGAGTCTTCTTGACTCCCAGTTTGACCAAAGCGAGGGTAAGATTTAACAGCTTCAAGAAATGCATTACGTGAATAGAAATTCTTCCCGGCACATCCGGCACCGGCCTGATTAATTATCCCGTTAAAAAATGCCGGTGTTACAATATCAGCAACGGAGGCACCATTAGTAGGAGTAGAACTAGAATAACAAGGACCCTGTCGACATCTGGTACCACAGTAAGCGTTTCCGGTGCCACAGTAACCGTATTGGCTGCAGCATAAATTCGCTGCACAACCACAATTCTGACCCACAACCGACCCGGACAAAAGTCCGACGAGAATTCCGACTACTGAAATAAGCCTTAATACGTTAAGGGACACCATTTTGTGGTTGGAATGTGAAATGAGGACAGAATGTTTTGATGAGGAAAATAGTAAAAGGTTTGAGAGGTATTTATAGGATGTTAACGCAAGTGAAATTATTTTTCATATTTAAAGTTGAAGAGGGATCAAATGAGCCATCTTAAATAACCCATTTATGACCCATAGCGGCGAAAAAAATAGTACATTTCTATTTGTTATACCTAATTTATTCTTAGAACTAAATGCAAAATGATTTAAGAATTAAATTTTTTTTGTACAAATGACCTCTTCATGAAAAGTTTCTTGAAAAATCTATTTTATTATTAATTTGTAGGTACCTGTGGCGATTTCCCTCGAACCTCTATGGTTCGTCTCTGATCTTTGTCTGAACCCATTTCTAGTATTGCATTTCTGATCCAATTCTCCTTTACTACTTATCTTACTTCTCTCTGCATTCTCCACTACCCTTTCACCTTGTTTCTTGTCTTTCAATGGCTGCTTCTTCATCATCGGACCCTCTTGCTGAATATGAATCACTCATCAATCAAATGGCTTCTCTTTTATCCAACGTTCATCAAACACAACACCAAACTATACTAATCTCTTCTGAGAATGAAGAGGGAGCTCTTGATTGGAGAAAATGTTTGGTTGTTAAATTACTTTCAGAACGGCAATTCCCTTTGCATGCAATGAAAGAAATGTTGGCAGAGGCCTGGAATCTTCCAAACTCCTTTACTATCTCCCTATTTCATGACTCTGCATTTCTAGTGAAATTTGATTACTTACAAGATCTAGACACGGTCTTGGAGGGAGCTCCTTGGGTATTTCATGATGTTCTATTGGCAATGGAATTGTGTGGTCGTAATAAAACCCCAGGTGAATACAAGTTTGATAAATCAGGATTCGTCGTTCAAATTCATGGTCTTCCGGTAAGTTGTCTGACCCCAAAAAAAGTTTACAAATTAGCTTCTGATCTTGGGATGCCTTATCAAATTAAAGAACAAGATTGGTCTAATTGGGGAATGTATGCCCGTGTGAAAGTTCGAATAGATATTTCTAAATCTCTTCGGGACTCTATGGAAGTTGAACTCGATAATGGTAAAATCTGTGTGGTAACATTGAAGTATGGGAAGCTTCCTAGGTTCTGTTATTTTTGCGGAAAAATTGGCCACCAAATGAAGAGTTGCTCCCAATTGGCCAACATACGTGAAAAAATATCAGACGATCTCCCACTCCCGGTTCAACAAAAGCTCAAGGGTATGATACAACCTAAATTCTCGGAATTCCTCAAAACTGGATTCAAAGTTCGTATAAATGAACTTGGCAGAAAAGAACATGTTCGCTCTGGTTCTCCAGAACATCATGAACGAGCTTTCCCTCGACCCGGAAACCAGCGAAGAATAGATTCAGGCCATCGTCCGGGTAAGGAAGTCAACTCTTCAGATACTACAACCTCCAAAAAAATGGGCCCCACTGTCACATGCTTGACTCTCTCTCGTGATTCTCAACCAAGCACGCCAATAAAGGAACCCCCTCAATCACATTCTCCCAACCCATCATTGTTGCCCATCATTCATACCCCCTCCCCACTAACCAAGCACTCAAATTCAAATAACTCATCACTTCCTCCAATCATTACCCCCCCACATGGCTCACCAGTTAATTCCTCATGTAATTCCTCCCTAAATTCCTCCACCAAAAAGCAAATCATTACAGACACATTAATTAAAAATATGTCCCAGAGAATAACTTTAATCCTGAATCTTCAATACCTATGGACATATCTTTTAATGAAAATAATAAGCCTACCCTTACCTTTAACCCACCATCTTCCCCATCCAGAAAAGTTCGGCTAAAATCAATTGCTCGCCATCTTTCCAAATCATCATCATATTTGATAACACTCCCTTCTAAACGTCCTGCTAAAATTACTGACCAGAGTGTCTCTCTCTCTCAAAGCGCTCATGTCCTTCCAACTCAGACTCTTCATCAACAAGGGTGGTGGCGGCTGACCTACAACAGCCGCACGATCAATGTTAGTATTGTCGTGGAACTGTCGGGGGCTGGGGAATGCCCCAACAGTTCGTACCTTACGTTCATTCCTCCGAGCAACCTCATCTCATGTGGTATTCCTCTCAGAAACGAAATGCTCGTTAAATAAATCTTCGTTTCTGATCTCCCGGCTTGATTTTGACAATTCTTTTGTTGTTCCCTCTCGTGGTAAATCTGGTGGTCTTTGGTTACTTTGGGATGGCTCAATTAATGCTGATGTGGTTTCTAGTTCCACAAACCACATCAACCTTTTCTTTCATGCTACTAGTGACAAGCCTGCTTGGAATCTTATGTGTGTTTACGGTCCTCCAAGATCTTCTGATAGGAAAGCTTTTTGGGATTTTCTACACAATTTTTCCGTAGACACAAACAATGCATGGGTCTGTATTGGTGATTTTAATGCGATTTCTGGATCGCATGAAAAACATGGTGGAGCTTACAATAACCAAGCTGCTTCAAGATTCAGATCTATGATATCTACCTGCAATTTAATGGACCTAGGATACTCAGGCCCTGCCTATACCTGCTCTAATCAAAGGAGTCATCGTTTTCATGTGCGTGAAAGGCTCGATAAGGTTTATGCAGACCCCTCTTGCCTCTGTCCTGCACCTCCCCACGATTAATAGCGACCACGCTCCGATCTTGCTAAACACTTGCAGGAAGAATCGTTTTGGGAGACCTCCTTTCCGTTTTGAAGCTATGTGGCTCCAACACGAGAACTTTAAAGATCATTTGGCTGAATTTTGGTCCTCTTCTTCGGATGATACTACTATCAAATTGCAGAGATTGGGTTCTTCTCTCTTGACTTGGAGCAAAGAAAATATTGGTGTTTTGTCCAAAGAAATTGCAAAATGCAAGGCTAATCTTATTAGAGTCCAATCTGAGAACCCATCGGCAAAATCCTTACTCGAGATTGACTCTATAACTATTAAACTAAATCACCTTCTCAAGTTAGAAGAGACCTACTGGTTTCAAAGG
>MVGT01002418.1:5926-18657 GCA_002174775.1 Macleaya cordata
CAGTTATAAAAACTAATTTTTAATTTGAAATTTGAAATTTGAAATAAAAACGTTTCGGAAAAAAGGTAAACAACTACCGATGGTCAATTAATGACACCTGTTACTTGGAAATTCTTTTAAATCCCATTTTTCCTTTGAAAGGGAAACTTGTCTGTCACTGTAGAAAAAACCAATAGTGTGAAACAGAGAGAGAAAACCCTAACCATACCTCGCCGATTTGTCGAAGCCATTCACGAAGATTTTAACATTCCATCAACAGTGATCATCAAATATGGGACCAAACTTAGTGAGGAAACAGATGGGAATGAAATCTCTGTTGCAGAAGGTCAATTTGAGTGTGGTATTCACCTCATGTTGATCCCCTTTCTGCAATCAACACTTTCGTTCTATAACTGTACACCTGGTCAAATGAATGGCAATTTCTACTGTATAAAGCAAGCCATTGAAGATTTTAACATGAAAAACTCTTTGAACCTTGGTATTGAAGAAATACACAAGGTATACATCCTTCGAAGTACACTTGGTAGCTGTGGGAAGTTTCATTATCTTGTGTCAAGGATGGATGAGACACCGTGGATAGGAAACTTGGAACCAGATCAAAACCTGGAAAGAGGTTGGTTTGAAAATCCTCTTATAGTATCTGGTAACTGGGAATGTACTGACAAAACCCTAATTAAAGAATGTCGAGTGCCAAGGAGTTTTGTTTACAAAGGTAAAAATTACTTTTAGTCTTCCTGTTTGGTCTGATTTACAAGATGTGTGTTGAATGCTAGATGTAATAAATCTTGCCTCCATTGTGTTGTTAGGTAAAAACCTGTCTCGAAGAAAAAGGGGGAAAAGGTCGAAGAACTACCGAAGCCAATGAAGATTATCCGTTCGGTGGCAAGATCAATGCGTTCTGTAAGTACTTCTGCAACCCACTCCGATTTTTAAAAGGACAGAAATGGGAGCCCAGCAGTTTATTTTTATGACTCTAGAGGAAAGTCTAAACTTTTTTACTCTCCTGGCTTTAGAAAGACAACCCAAACTCTCTTCCATCAAGAGATATGTGGTGAATTCCTTCCTAGATGTAGACAAATTGAGTATTCCTAAAGTTAGTACTGCCTCCATTTTGGAAAAGATTCTCGATGTGACCAAATATAACTTGAACTTAGATGATTTTGCTTTTGGAGAAAATATAAGGCAATCCATCTAATACAGATGAAATTGCCATGTAACAGGAACAACAAAGGGTTTTAGAGGAAAACAAAAAGAAAAACCCTGGTTCCCAGAAAAGAAAAGCAATACTTCCAGGCACTTCATCGGATGAAGTTCAATCAACAGAACCTCCTACTAAAAAATCTTCCACATCCAAAGATATTCAATATTTGTAGTCTGGGAACCCCAACTTACCAAAAACCACGTCTGTATTAAAAGATCCATCTCTGTGCCTTTCCGTGTTGGAAAATTTAAGTTTGCCTGAAGATGAATTGAAGCTGGCTAACTGGTCGAATGCAAAGACTATCAAAGAAGGAGCTGCTTCATGGTTGATGGTAATAGACTTGACAAAATTTATTTTATCAGCTTAATTTAACATTAAATTTTGAACTAAATGTCTATTACTAATGGCTCTTTATTGAGTATTATGTAGGGTGGTTTGTGCATGAAGGTTCTATATGATAGGGTGAAAGAATTGGAAAAGAGATGCACAAAATTGATTGGTTTTGAATCAAGGTATAAAGAACTGAAGGAAAAATTCAAGTCTGTAAAAGAAGAGAATGAGTCTGTTGGAGGGAAACTGGAGAATGCAAATATGACACTGGAAACGAACAAAGGGATTATAACTACTCTTCAAAATTCTCTGAAGGATACAGAAAAGGAGTATAATGCAAAAGCAAACAAGGTAGCACAGTTACAAGTAGAAAATACTAACCTAGTTGCCAAGGCTGAAGCTGCACTATCAGAGCAATACAAGAGGTTAAATGCCCAATTCCAGCAATTTTTGAAAAATGAACTTGGGAAGAAGATACCAAGAACCCCTACTACAACATCTACAATTTAGGTAAATAATACTAATTTCGCATATAAATTTGTCAAAAACATGATGCTATTTATTCTTTGTATTCTATTTTTTTTCTTTGCAGGAACCCACCATACCGCCTTCATCAGGGGAAGAGATAGAAGTGGAAACAAATGTTCCTTCAATAGAATCAAAACATGTTAAAAAGGAAAATGAAGCAGTAGGCAAAGCGGAGAAAAAAACTGATGAAGAAGAGATTATGAGAAAAGATGTTGGCTCAGCTGCTGAATAGAGGTTAATGAATAAAATTCCTGCTAGTCACCTGCAGGATATATGCTATTAAAGACTTTACTCTATCTTTTCTCTCCTTTTGTTTTCTTCTCTTTTCTTTGTGGTGTGTTGCTCTTGTTTCTGGTAGTCATACTTTGTTATAAACAATTACTCTGAAGGCATGTTAGCTGATGCCTATCATGTTTAGAATGTCGTAGACATATTATATTTAAAATATTTCAGCTAGCTACTTGTTACGTTGATATAATGATTGAGTCATCTTGTTATGTGATATATATCATCTATTTTAATTGTCAAATATATCATCTTGCTAACTTTTGGGTTTTAGCTAGAAACCTCAGCTTTATGTAGTGGTGAAGCCTATGAAACCACTGCTTAGCTTTTCGATAGAGATTAAGCTAAAAACTCTGACTTTTTGGGTGAAAAGCCTAAACAAGCTTTTGGAAAAAAGCAGTAAACCTTCGGACATTGTTGAGGTTAAAATGCCGAAAAATCATGAACGTTTGGGATAAGTTCTAAACCTTGCCAGTTTGTTGAAGGAAAACTGAAAAAACCTGCCAAGCCTAACTTTTGGGCAAACGCTAGAAATCACGCCAATTTATGTGTGAACTAAAAAATCACCAAGATCTTGAGGCTAAATCTTGGAAACCAAATGAGAGCGTAACTTTTGGGATGTAGCTAGAAACCTGGACCTCGTTACTTCTATGGGGGATCCAATCACCATATATTATATGTAGTTGCAAGAAAGAAAACACAAATTTCTTCTTGTACTATGCATTTATCATGTAAAAACAATGATCATACATCGAGTCTTATGGATATTATTTTTTTAGATTGATGACATTCTATTGTAAAGCAATAATTTCACCATCTACTGTTATAAGATGAAAGGAACCATGTCCAGCTTTCTTCTGGATAATGTAATATTTCTTCTGGATATTTGGGTTAAAGAATGTTGGTGCAACTTATCAACATCTTGTCAATAATATGTTCAAAGATATGATCGGCAACACCATGGAGATGTATGTGGATGGCATGCTTGTTAAAAGTAAGGAGAGGGAAACACATTTAGTAGACTTGAAAGCAATATTTGACAGGATTAGAGAATATAATATGAGATTGAACCCAGCAAAATGCACATTTGGAGTTAAGTTCAGAAAATTTTTGGGATATCTCGTAACAAGGAAAGGAGTAGAAGTTAATCCTGATCAGATACGTGCTTTAATAGAGATGCCAGCTCCTTAGAGTAAGAAGGATGTCCAGGTATTAGCCGAAATATTGGCAGCTTTGGGGAGGTTCATTTCGCGATCATATGATAAGTGGCAGTCGTTTTTTAAATTATTACGAAAACAAACAGCGTTTACTTGGACAGAAGATTGAAAAGTTGCTCTTGATCAGATAAAATCATATCTGAGTAAAGCACCTGTTCTTTCTAGACTAGTTGATGGAGATGTTTTGGAAATATATATTTCGGCCACAGAATCTTCAGTTAGCGCAGTCCTTATACGAACTGAGTCAAATGTGGAAAAACCCATATATTTCATCAACAAGTCTCTAAATGTATCTGAGATGAAATACTCGATCATTGAAAAACTGATTTATGCACTCGTCTTTGCTTCTAAAAAATTACAACCTCATTTTGAAGCACATTCAGTAAAACTGATTACATAGTTCCCAATTAAGATGGTGTTATCTCGATACCAGAAGATGGGGCGTTTAGCTAAGTGGTCAGTTTAGTTGGCACAATTTAATATACAATTTCAACCACAAAATCTACAAAAATGACACCTGATTTATGCACTCGTCTTTGCTTCACCTGCTTTCTTCGATTCAAAATATAGAAGTTTTAGGTCTATTTTTCTAGTTTCTATAGAACCTAACCACATAGCATTCTAAATTTTGGTTAGGGAGTAATGGCTTGATCATCTCTACTGACGCAATAACTCTAACAGCAACTATTTCAAATAGTTTTGTCCTTAACCATTAGTTTTGAAGACTTTAAGTGTTTAAACTCATGTAGAGTGATTAGTAGAGACTAAACATAGATACTTAATGGTTTTATATATCGTTCAACTAGGAACTAGATATTGTCCTTTCATCCCCGGTTCATTATCTGAGGCCTGGGTCGTGGATTCGACTCGATAAGTGGGTCGGACCATTGGGAGTCCAGGGTCGGGGTGTCACAGTTTGGTATCAGAGCACAAGTTCTAGATCAGCTGGGCTTGTGATTAAAATGTCCACAAGGTTTACCTGATACCAGTTTGGTATTAAAGCTTTGGTGGAGGTATTTTCCAACGAGATGGATTGTAACACCATAAAAATTCTTGTGTGGGCCGTGAAAAACCCATGGGCCAGGCCCAAGGTTTGGTGCACACCCAATGTGGTGTGGCATGTGTGAAAGCATGGCAACTAAAACCATGCACGTGAAAGGAAGTAATGCCACACGTGACTTCGTGTGATGAGTAAGAGGTTGATGGATTGATTCCGACCTTTAACTAAACAAGTACCTCATGCATAGGATGAGATGAAGAGTAGTGCAAAAATGCTTGTGCATAACAAGTGTAGGGTTAAATTCATAGAAAGAATAGTTAGATAGTTGCAAAAACACTTTTGCAAGATATATATAGCTATACAACGCATATAGCTTACGCATTTACGTAAAATTGTACATGCATGCATGCACGTGGAAAATAGTACGTGCTTGTATATGTGTATATACATGTATATTTATATAATATTAGTATTATTATTCTTACGTGAATAATGCATGCGATATATGAATATATATATAAATATAAGAGGTTTCATATAATTAAACTAAATTAATGCATGCAATGGTGTATATATATATATGGAGTTTAATTAAATTAATGCATGCAAGGGGGCATATAGGTGGGGACGTATATATATATTGAATTTAGAAACCGTGTGGACCCTACCCATAATAAAAACCGTGTACAACCTAGAGGAATAAAAATATAAGTCTTGGGGATTACTCTAGGTGAGTTGGGAATGAGATATTTTAGGAAAATAAGTTGTAGAGAAAATCTTAGAGTTTTAAAAAAAAAAAAAAAAAAGAGAGAAAGAGTGTGGTCGATCTCTCCATAAGAGAGGATTGACCCACACATGTTAAGTTTTGTTAAAAATCCCATTTTTTCACAAAACTTAGAAAACTTACCCTAAATTAAAGGCAGGGTTATTTTAGGGACACTTGGGAACATCCTAGTGGGTCTCCATAAATTTTAGGAAACTATTTTGACACAAAATTAAGACCCATTTTGTGGGAGTCAGCCAAGCCATGAGGAGGTCTATGTCTCTTCTATTCTTTTCCTAAAATTTTGTTATCTAATTAGCTAACCTTCTCATTTGGATAAACTTGAAATAATAGGGTTTTTCACGAAGTACAAATAATGTAAACCCTTAGATGGTGATCAAGTGATCACCACAATCCAAAATTAAGAAGCCCTAACCGTATAAGCTTGTGAGGGTGGGTTTCCTTATCAAATAAAATTCTAAATTTCTATCTTGGTCAAAGAAGAAAACTAGGAAAGTGAGAAGAGTTTTAGGAAGTTAGTAGAGATAGAGAAGATCTAGGGAGAGAGGGAGAGATCGGCTATACTAGGGCCGATCCCTCCAAAACTCTCCATTTTTTGGAGAGTTAGAGAGAAAAAAAAGGAGGAGAAAAATGGCAGCAGCCTAGGATCTGTGAAGGTGGGGTTTTCTTCTTCAAAAACTTAGAAAAACTCGAGGTTCTAAAGCTTAGAGGAAGAGGAAGAAACTAGTGGATCAACTGTAATCAAATCGCGCGATAAAGGTAGGGGAAACGCGGGAAGGGCTGGTTTCCATGAACTAATGAATATATATACATATATATATATATATATATGTTACATACGTTGATATTTATTTCATGATGTGAAATCCCATGAGAAGCAATGAAGAAAACCTTCCTCTAATAAGTAATATTGAGAAGTGATGCATAGTTTGATGGGTTATTCCAAACCATGTCCTCGAAAGTGAGGGATTCCTGTAGAAGATCGTACGATGTACGATAGAAAGAGAAACCTAATGTTTAAACAAGAAAGCGAACAAATCATTCGGTCTGAAATCATCGGTAATGTAGATGTTATTCGTTTTGATGTGTTTCTGTTTTACATATTATTTATATATGTATGTTATGATATTATACTGTATTAGATGAAATATGAATCCTACTGAGGATTGGCTCACCCCGTTCTTTTCATCTTTCACAGATCAATAAAAAGAACACGTAGGAACGCGAGTTGCAGCGTACTCGTGAGGAAGAAGACTAGGTAGGTCTTCTATGAACATTATTTTAGTTATTTAATGCTTGAGTAAGTTTGGAAAGGTTACTTGGACAAGATGGGACGTTTTTATGTTGATTTCAGACTCTTTCAGTTTTTGGACAGTAGGCTGGATTCTCTGACCAGTAGTTAGTATTTTGAATATAATTCATATTTTGTTCATGGGATTTTAGTTTTGGTTATATATCTGGATTCATGAGATCCAGGGGAAGTTACAATAAAAATTCATGATTTTAGAAGATGGATAAGTTTTGTTTTTATATTTTAAAATTTGATGCATGCGTACTGGAAGATGAAACCGATTTTACTTGTGCTGGATTGTGCCTAGATTATAGAACAATCCCTTGGGAACTAGACTTTGGCCAAACATAAAAGATGTGTGCTCTATGTCTAGTTTCAGAGGGTTCTGACGGAACCTGATTCCGAAACCCAGAGCGCAAACTATAAATTTTTAACAGAATGTCATGCAGAAACTATCTACTGCATGAGGTATAATTAAAGTGTTATTTTATGTATGTTTTCGGTCTAAAAATTATTTTAAAAATATTGTGAGAATTTAGATATGATTTTGAACAAAACCCCAGAAGCAAGAGGTATAATTAGTTAATATGCCTTGATGAAAATAGGAATGAATATTGTATGAATATCATGATAGTATTAGTGCATAAATATTTTTACCTTGAAACACGTTAGTATATAGAGAAGGAATACCATGATTTTATATATGTATGTTTAGAAATAATAAGATGATGATATGACATGCATAGTAACTCCATGATAAAGTATGATTGAATGAAATATATATGATATGAATATTAGAATAGGTTGGAAATACCAGCATGATTGCATGTAACTATGTATATGATATACCATGATATGTAGTGTTTGATGTTTGATATTATGTAACAAAGCATGTTAATGTATGACGAAGTATTTGTGTTGTTGAGTGACAAGCATGATGATATGTTTACCATGACATGTTTATAGCATGAAAGATGATTGTTTGAATAACATGATTGCCTGATTATTTTGTATAGCATAATGTTTTCTTGTTTGTTTCTATTTTCAGTTTTGGGGAGGGAATAAAAACTAAAACTGGATAAAAAGTAGCAAGCCTAATAGAAACATTAGGAGTTTTGCTATATGACTTATGCAGGAGCCTAAGTTACACTCTTTTGTTAGAAGACATAATAGTGAGAAAGATGCTTACCGCACGTAAGACCATTGGGACACCTCAGGAAGAAACCTAGCAACCTTGATATAATAAGAGTAGTTAGGATGGGAGTAATAGCTCCAATGAACAACTCCTCAGAAAATGACGAGGAGTATGAAAGGGAACAACCGCATCAGAGATCACATCGAGTGAGATCATTATTATAAGTAGTGATTTAGAATAGGAGAATGAAGGGAACAACCGCATCAGAAATCGATGTACTTATCTTAGAAATTCTATCTATAAGTTATTATAGTAGTACTAGAATGTTTTTAAGAAAACCTAGAAGATCAAACTAGGGCAGTGAAACATGAACACTCGGAGATCATCGTAAGTCAAACCCAAAGTGTATGGTGTTGGTTTTTTAAAAAAAAAGGGGAGACTTGAATATCTTGGATAGAATAGGAATCACTTAAAACTGACCACTGAAGGAAAGCATCCTTAGGACTGATCATCCAAAAAGGATGCAACCAAATGGGACAAGGATTGAGTGAATGATCGTACTCGCCAAGAAACCCACAAGTCCCAGAGTTCACACAAAGATTTCAAAAACAAAAAGGGTAATGGTGAGAATTTAAATACGATGATCAAAGAATGTGAAGTGTTGATCTACTTAAGTACAACGTTGTTTTGAATTTCGAGACGAAATACTTTTGAGGTGGTGATAGTGTAATACCCGAGATTTTTTCACATAGACTTAAGCATGGGCTTAAGTCCCATGGACCCAAAGTAGGCCCAATAAGTGTTCGAATAGTGTAAACCTAAGGAGAGAAACTATGAGTATCGAAAAACAAGCTTTGCCAAAAAAATCCACAATGCATGAGATTATATACATGGACTGTATATAAGTGTAGAAATGAGGTCAAAATGATTTACAAAATGAGTTTTGCATAAGTGTCTTCAAAATGTTTTCAAATGTTTTCAAAATGCTTTTTAAAATAAACCAAATGTTTTTCAAAATCTCTTTGAGAGAGAGATTAGGAGTTATCCTTTAGAAATGAGCCATAAAACCTTAGAAATGAACCTCTGATTTGGAAAATCGGAGAAATGAAATGAAAACTAGGGTTGTGTTGACCTATATTCATGGTAGGAGTCAACATACAACTTCAAATAACTTAAACACTAATTATTTCTAGGAGTTTCTAAAATATAGAAATGCCACAGGTCACCTAGAAATAAAATGAACTTAGAAATGAACATTTCAGAGCTAGTAATATTAGTGGACACTCTGAACCCTAGGATTGAGAAACTTAGAAATGAACATGATGGAATAAACCATTAGACTAAGTTCATTTTGAAACATTAGGGTTTCATTAGAAATGAAATGAATGTTAGAAATGAAATTAGAAATTAAAATGAAATAAAAATGAAATGAAAATGAAGTTAGAATTGAAACCGGAAATGAAATAAAAAGAGGTGGTTGGGTGTAATTAGTCAAATATGGATAAGGGGTGACCAAGTAGTGGGCCCCACTTGGCAAAAACGTGGACACAAGAGGCTGCCTTGTGCGCCACCTATTTTAAAGGAAATAAGTGTCCTAAAACATTAAAACTCTTATTTAGATAAACACCTAATTTTTAGTAACACTCTAAAAAGTGGATAATTATTAAACTAGATAATTGTTAGTATATCTAAATAAATCCAAAACATTGGTGAACAAGGAATGAATCTAGACCATTAGATTATAAATATTTAAAATTTACTAAATCTTAACCATTGAAATAGTTTACAAAACCTAAAACACTTAGGTTTTCTTGTTTATCTAAAACTTGTAGTATTTAATGTGAACCATTGGATGGTTTAGAGATTCAATCCTAGCCATCTAAAATGTAAAAATCAGCCATATAAGAGAGGAATAAAATTAGTTAGTTAAAAAAATAATTAAAACAAAGAGATAATTAAGAGTTAGAGATAGACTTAGTTTAGGATTAGAGATAAACCAAAAAGGGGGGATTGGAGTGGCGAACCCTATATATAGGGGGCAGGTCGATCACCCCAACCCACACCAAAATTCAACTCTCAAGCTGAAAAAAAAAGACGAAAACCCAAAACCCCCTAAACCATAGCCGATTTCTCTCTCTGAAAGTCTAAAATCCTTACGGTTATTAGTTGGAATAACCGTATGTCAATGTGACTAAGGTTAAGGATTACACAATCACCAAATAAAAATAATATTGGTGATAAAGATGGAAACTAAAATCTCTAATCAAGAGTATTGACTTATTCGATTCTTTAACATGCGGAAACAAGAATCGAATATTTCAATCTCTTAATAAATATAAAGATATGCACAAGAGATTTTGTTTACGAGGAAACCCAAACTGGGAAAAACCCCGGGACCTAGTCCAGAAAAGAATCCACTAAAAGAAATGAAAACTTACAAACCGATTTACCACTCGATGGACACGAATTACGACTCCCTCTACGCTCCAACAGCTACGGTGTATAGTTCTTCAACAAATTCGAACTCCACGAATTTGCCTCTTAGTAGATGATGATGCGTCTCCAACTTGACCTCCGCAAGTCCCGCACCATGAACCAATACTTGACTCTTCAAGTATCACCACTTGCTTGACACTTTCAAGCTTCACCACCGGAATACCACCGGCACACAAAAACAGAGTTTTGGTTTAAAGTGGGAAGGATTTGAACCAAGTTCAACAAGCTTGAGAACTAAGAATTTCGAGTTTGAAAAACTCTCAAGAGCTTGTTGAGGTGAGGGGTGAATGGTTGATTGAATACTGGAGATTCAACCCCTATTTATAGTGAAGATGTCCAGCTCAATCCTAGACTAAATTATTAGTTCTAGGTCTAATGGTAGACACCATTATTGGGGATGAGAGAATAATCCATTGAGCCTCTCATCCCACTTAGAAATGTTTTCCCACGCTCAATTATCTCCCTGAAACAAGGCTTAGAGGGAGATGAGCAATAATGTGTTAAAAAGTTACTTTACAGCTCAGAAAATCGCACTAAAAAAAAACGAATCTGGGCGTTGGTTTCGAAATCAAGCCAGTCGGTTTCGAAACCAACATGTGGTTTCGAAACTGACCTGATTTGGTTTCGAAACCAACAAGCACCTGTGATGGTTATTGTCTTTTGGTTTCGAAATCAACAGGTTGGTTTCGAAACCAAACTTCATCTGAAGATAGATGTGGTTTTGGTTTCGAAACCAAACTGTTTGGTTTCGAAACCAAAATTCATCTGAAGACAGATGAGTTTTGGTTTCGAAACCAACAGTTTTGGTTTCGAAACCAAACTTCATCTGTCATCAGATAAAGTTTGGTTTCGAAATCAAACAGAGGTTGATTTCGAAACAGACTTTTCCCTATATAAAAATAACACCATCAATGCAGTTGGTTTCGAAACCAAGCTTCTTGGTTTCGAAACCAAAACTGTCCAGATTAAATTTTTATCTTTTAAAACACATTTTATCAAGAACAAACAGTGTGGGAAACACTCTTAGCAATCTAACCACCTATGGTACTTAGTGTTCTAAGTCACTTACCATCCTAGGATGTCTTCCGGTGGTGAGTTGAGTTTTTCGGAGCCTTTGTAGATTTCTTCTCTTTCAACCGAAGTGAACCGAGACTCACTAGACTCTAACTCAGAATTACAAGAGATCATCTTGAGTTAATTTTTGACACGAAATTCGACAAACATAAAACATGGACCTTTCAATCTCCCCCTTTGTCGATTTCGTGACAAAAACCATTTAAGAGAAAAAAAAAAAATAACCCTTCCCCATTACAGCATAATTCCTCTTACAATGTACTCAAGACATAATAAAGACACACTCCCCCATAGTTATGACATCTAAACCTTAGGAGTAATCTTTTGATGATTTCCTGCAAAGAATTCAAACTCATTCCAGAACAAGATAATACAGATAAGTAAGAAAATACAGTATCTTGTAATGAAAAACACATGAAAAACATAGGGATTTCAACCACTCCCCCTATGTATTTGAATTCTCTCCCCCATAGTTATATATACTCCCTGTTGGGTAATCAATTAGAATGATAAACACTTCTCCCCCTTTTTGTCAGAAATAGACAAAGGTGAAGAAGGAAAAAAAATTCCTGCAAGAAGATACATTCAGGTATATATGGAGAAAGGAAATAACTGATGTTTTGACAAGAAAAGAAAAACTGAATCATCCATCAATTGTTCTAGCTTTCCAAGAATCAGATAATAGAGTTTTAAAGAGTGAAAGATGAAGCCGCAAATGAAAGAAATAAAAATGAAGTATCATTTACAACTAACAAAACAAAAAATAGCAACTAGCTATCCATCGTATCAGCACTGGAGGACTCCGCAACAGTAGAAGAAGGTGGAGGAATGTCCTCATCTCCATCAGAACTGGAGGATTCACCAGAGGAATCCTCATCTTCAGTGTCATCATCAGGCTCAATAGGGCGATCATGACTGGTCTTGGATCTCCCCTCTTCTGGCACAGCAGGAATGCCTTCAACCCCAACCTTTGCAGCAATGGCATTCACAACGGGCACCAACATCTTCATGTATGCAAGGATGGTGTTGGTGGCCTGTACTTGTGCAACCCGTGCCTGTCGTCGAATCTCCCTCCGAGTATGTCTGGAAGTACTAGCAAGTACAGGAGGGATCGAAGGAGAAGGCTCAGTAGTAGCAGGAGCAGGAATCCCGGACTCTGGAGCAGCAGCAGGGTCAGGAGCAGGAGCTTCTATAGATTTTAGGTGTCCTGTGATGCGCTTGACCGTATCAACAGAGATAGGGTGCATAGCTTCGAGAACAACCTCATGAGAAGGAATAGCAACTCCAAAATGTTGAAAGATTCTCTCAGTAAGCTTAGGAAAGGGAAGCAAGTGGGAATATGTGGCATACTTATTGATTGTGATCATTTGATACACAATAAAATCCGCCA
>MVGT01002417.1:3392-18668 GCA_002174775.1 Macleaya cordata
AAATGCAATGGTTCAGATTCCAAACCAAGCATAGATGCAAAATTCACAGATATGAATGAGTGTGATGCACCAGTATCAAACAAAATACGTGCCCAAGAGCTAAATACGAGAAATCTACCTTCAATAATTGCGTTCTCTTCTTTTACTTCGTTCTCCATGGGTGCAAGGTTATAGACTTGACCCTGTGCTCTCTGCTGGTTTTGTTGTTGAGGCCTTGGCTGATATGGTTGTGCAGGGTTTCTCTGTTGGTAAGGAGGGCTTCCCTGATTATTCTGGGGTTGCACGTATTGTTGTTGATGCTGGGGTCTCGCTGGTAGGGGTTGCCTCTGATTTTGCCCAGATGTTTGTCCTTGTTGAGGTCTCCATTGAAGCTGGTGTTGTTGCGGTCGTGGTTGTTCTCCTTGATTCAACAATGGACAGTTCCTTTTAAGATGCCTGGGTTATTTACACTTAAAACATTTAAGTTCAGTGTTATGTTGTTGTATCTTGGTCCCTTGACCTTGAGTCTTATTTGGTGGGTTTGTCTTCTGCTTCTTGTTCTTGTTATTTTATTCCCGAGATTTTTGACTGCTTTCCCAGTCTGACTCGATAACTCTTGCAGTGTGAACCACCCGTGCATATGTTTGGTGACACAACGGGACCACCTTGCCACGTATTCCCGGTTTTAGCCCTCTTTCAAATTTTCGTGCTTTTAGAACTTCAGAAGAAACTAGATGTGGTCCATACCGTGATAATTCTCGGAATTTCTTTTCATACTGGGTAACACTCATGTCACCCTGTATGAGTTCAGCAAATTCTATACTTTTTTGTTCTCTATCAGTTTCTGGGAAATATTGTTCAAAGAATAAGGCTTCAAACTCTACCCAGGTCATCGAAGTGACATCGTAAGTTTCTCTGATGTTATCCCACCAGAGATCAGCCTCACCTTTGAGCATGAACGTAGCGATTCTTACCCAATGTTCTTCGGCAGCTCCTATTGTAATAAGCTTCTTACGGATTCCTATGAACCATCTTTCTGCATCCAGTGGGTCTTCCGTTCCAGTAAATTCGGTAGGATTTAATCTCTGAAATTCTTTCAGAATTAAGGTCGGTCGGTCTTCGGGTACAACTGCGGCCGGAGGAGTTGGTTGATTTTGCCTTTGCATATTTACTGCCATTCCATGTAGGATACCTACAACTTGCTCGAGTTGTTCTTCGACACGTTGTGTACGGTTTCTAAGTTCTTCATTTTCTGGTTGTGGTTGTTGAGATGTTTCACCTTCCATCTCTATTGGTGCATCGTAAAGTTCTTCAACGTTTCTCCTTGAATTTTCTCGTGCCATTCTTCAATACACAATTAATTACCTATTAGGTTTTTCTATAACAATTCCTAATTATAACTATATACATACAATAGGTTAATAATAAAGCTTTTAGTTATTAATTTCCCATCCCAACTATACTTGCAACAAAATTCACTCTTCATAGATTAACTTATGCTAGTTAACTTTTGCCTATTTTCAAATATAAAAATATAAAAAACAGGCTCATAAATCATTTGATTAAAAAAATTGAGAAGGAATTATAAAAACTTTTAACCCAATATATATTTTTATGAAAAAATTAAAACTCACAAGCCCAAGAAATCAGGAACTTGTGCTCTGATACCAAGTTGTCACACCCCGATTTTCGGAACTCTAAAATCCAACCTGATTCAATGAGTCCGGAAGGCGAGGCGTGAAGAGTGTAAATGAAGTGTAATTTAAAGCAATGAATAAAATTGCTTACTTTCTCTTTTTAAAAGATAAACCAGTCAATTTTTGTCAACATTAATTACAATTTAGTAATCAAAGTAAATTTAAAAACAAAAATAAATTCTGTTGAAAATATTTTTCGTACTTAACTGTACATACTTCAGTAAAATGGTCATAGTTTCATAACCGTAAATCAGAATTGTATAAATAAAACCATTCTGGAAAATAGATTTAAAGTTCTACAACTTCAGTAGAAATAGACCGAGCCTAATTCGGATCATAAGATACTCAAAACTAGGCCTCAAGTTTAGTAACAGATTTATACACAATCTCAGAAAAATAACTTCGAATTTCTTAAATTATCCAGAAATCATAAATTTGAAACTGAAATTACTTCCTAACCAGAAATCCGAATTACATGGATAATACCATTTTGGAAAGGAAAATTTGAGATCTTTATTTGTTGTAGAAATAGGCCTTTGTCAATTTTGAGCGAAACATACCCAAAAATGTGATTTTCTAAAACTGACAGTAACAATTACGAAAATTATATAAATTTGTGTAAAACATAATTACTTCAATTCAATGACATGAAAATTAAATGCAAATTAATACAACATTTGCTTAGTTCTAAATCCAACATAAAACTAAATGATTATAATATTACATATCATAATTCTCATAAATAACCCATAATCCCAAGTGATATAGTAGTAATTATTCTTCAAATACAATATATAAAACATACTAACTCAAGAGATCCAAGCTATCTCTTTGAACCGCACCTCCTAAAATCTTTCGCCCTCAACTTGATCTGTAGGGGGGAAAATATTGGGTGAGTAAAACTCAGTAGGTGCAAACTATCCAAAAATACTAGATTTGAAATATGCAAAAATTACCATATTAATGCATAAAAAGAGATTTCTTTTTAAATCTTTCAATAATTAACCATTAATTAATTATTTTAAGTCCATTACATCGGTGTCCACCATCTCCTCAAGTCGGAACTCAACGGTACCTGCAGGTGTTATGGGGGTCTCCCATTACCGATACCATCTAAATTTATTTTTTAATCTAGAAAATAAGTTTTTAATAAACTTCCATTAATTCATTTTCTTATGAATAAAACCTCAATCCTTGCATTAAATAAATAAGTGTAACCATGCAAGATAAATACATTTCATATGCAATTTCATAACAAAAACATAAAATTAGATTTTGTTTATAGTAGGGATCCCACCTACCTCAATTTGATGCCAAATTCTTATCACCTACTTGATTTCTTACTTCCGGATGTGATGATCGATGATGTAAATCCTCGATTTCTCAATGATTTTGATGATAATACTAGTAACTATTATAGATCTAATGAGAGATGATGTAGATAAAGAGGTATGTTATGGAAAGTAAGGAAAATATATATATTGGGGAGAGTAATTAGAGGTGTAACAAGGGTGTAAACTTAAAATATAAGAGGGAAGAACCACCCTCCTAAAACTTATTTTTGAAGAAAGCTTGGAGTTATAAAGTTTAAAGAAGGAAGATCGAGTCAAAGCTTCGTGGAGTTTAAATGAAAAAGGTAGGGAGAACCACCCTCCTAAAACTTATTTTTCAAAATTCTTTGTTTTCTCAATTAGTTTAGATGCATATTTTCAAAATTGTTTTCATAAAATTATATATTGTTTTTCAAAAGGGTTTTCTGCATAAAATTGCATTGGGTTTTGGGTGTGTGATCATGAGTGCATATTTTAAAAACTATCGAAACTTAAAGAGGTAAGAAGAGAGGTTTTTTAAAGAAACACCCTTGGTTGTGAGGTTAGTTGCCTTAGTAACCATGATTAGGATACCCATGATGGTATCAAAATAATACCCAAGTAAGTTATGTGATGTGTTCCATAAGAGAGGTATGATGATATAGAAGATGAGAGGTTTAAAAGAAACCTTGGTCAAGTATGACGTGCTTAGTGATTGTCTTAGTGACATGACTCCGCAAGAGAGGTGAATCATGATATAAAATATATTTAATCCTCAGTTTGTTCCAAAAAAGGACGTGTTTTTGTCTTAATTGACGTGTTTATGCCCTAGTGGCATCTCCGCAAAAGAGGTTTATCCGGATCCATCCAAAAGTGACAGGGGTTGGCGATTGTAATAGCCATTAGTAGGCTGCCGCAACTGCCCTAACGAAAAGTGGAAAGATTTAATAATTAATATATATAATAAGATGAGAATATAGGTTGCTGCATACATTATTATATATAGTGAATCATGTTTATCTCTTTATAGTTGTTAATCTTTAAAAACAAAAACTTGTTTTCGATGGCTGACACCCAAGTCGTTTTCAAAAGTATTTTCAAAAGTGTATTTGAGAGATCAAACTTAGATGGTGGAATATGTTTTGAAAAATAAGAGTTTATGTGAGAGGATTTCAAAGATGGTTTCAAAGAGGCATTGTTTGGATGAGGTTTTTGGGCAAAAAGGGCTTGTGGATTTTTTTGAAAAAAGGGTGTTAAGTCATCAACCTATATTTTGGTTGTACCTACTGAGCTTTCCTCACCCTATGTTTTCCCCCCCTAAAGGTATGAGAAGAAGAACACGGAGTTTTATTAAAGAACTTGAAAAGAAAGCAAAGAACTAGAAGTACCTACTACTCTGGGAACCGAGACAGGTGAAGATGATAGTTTCTAGATCACTGGGAACATATGGGATTTTGACTTGTTTGCTTTCAATATTTTGATTTTATTTGATCTATCTATGATTAGTTAGTTTAGTTTGAATATATACAATTATGAATACTTATGACATGATTGGTTTTGAATAAAGACAAATAGCATGATAGTTTTGGTTTAAATTGATATATATGAATGTTTGATGTTTACTTGGATGATGCATGTATTAAATCTTTGTCTTATCTTTAGTAAAATTATTCCTTAAACTCTGAAATTGAACCTTAGAAAATCCCATCACATTCTAGACTTAGGAAGATGATCTTTAGTCTACCTCTAGTTGGACCATGGTTGCTGGAAAATCCAGACTTTCTGCAATGTTCTGAGTGGAACACAATTTCTGTGTAAAACCGTAGAGGATTAGCTTTGGGTCAAAACATCAGAGTTTTAGATCTGTTTGTCTAATTTCCAGAGAACTTGGCCCCATAAGAATTCCGAATTTTAGTTAGGGCGAAAAGGATTAATCTTCACCACTGATGCAATAACTCTAACAAGAACATTTTCAAGTAGTTTAGTCCTTAACCATTAGTATTGAAGACCCTAAGTATTTAAATTCAATTAGGGTAGTTAGTAGAGACTAAACCCAGTATATTAAAGGTTTTACATAGTATTCAACTAAGCATTAGATGTTTCTTTCCATCCCTAGTTCACGCTCCGAGGCCTGGGTTGTGGATTTGACTTGATAAGTGGGTCGGACCATTAGGAGTCCGGGGTCAGGGTGTGACAATTCGGTATCAGAGCACAAGTTCCAGATTAGCTGGGCTTGTGATTAGAATATCCTAGATTAGTGTCTAAACACATAAATTAGAATAATTGAGCTTGTGTAGATTTGTAGGATTAATACTTTCACAGTTCCCCAATACCAAATTACAGTTTGATATCAAAGTTTAGAATTAGATTAACAGAAACTAAGTGAGTAGTAAATCCCTTAAGTCTTAAGAACTTTTCTGAACTGAATTGCATGCTTAAATGTTAGTTCAAAACATGCTAGTAGTTAAACATGTATAATGATGCTATTGTAACACCCCAAATTCTGAATCACGGGTAAATCCCGAATTCAAGATTCAAAATTCGTGTGTTAACTCATTATAAAGGAAAACCAGTCTACATATATATATATATATATATATTTTTATAAGTGTACGTAAATGTAGAACATATCATGATGAATTAAGTAAGACATGTACAAAAGTTTAACTTTACTATGATGGTTAAAATGTTATGCATAAAAAAAATAATTTACTTCATGGTTCAATACCAGATATTTAACCACAATATTCTAATTCACGTAAATATCCTTGAAATGCATCTTGTAATCTAATAATTATACATTTGTGGACTTCCACCCATTTTTCTTAAGGCAATAGTGGAGGGTACCTGCAAAACAAAAGAAAACACTCCGACGCCCAAGTTAGTATTGTACCATTTATAGAAAAAATAAATAGTATACCTTTAGCTCATGAATAGTCCAATGTTTATAGCTTGAGAATATTTTATGCTGAACCGACATTTCGGCTGCCTACGTACCCTTTAGGGATCAAGCATTACGTAGTTCATAACTTTAAACAAAATAATTTAGGCTAAGTCTCTATTACAGTTCAGTAACTTTGAATAAATTAAAACTATAGTAAATAAACTTAAAAAATAATCAAATTTTAACATAAAAAGATATATTTGTCTAGTTTTCGACACATCAAGCGGATCCTTAATCAGATCTACGATCAAAGAGAAGTAACCAGATTATCAAACATATACCAGAAATTCTACTCATATAAGGACTTGTCTAAACGAGATAAAATTTAACCAAGGCGAATCATAAATCTAAAAATAGTACTGGTAACCCTTTACCTTTTTCTATGATATATATGTATATATTAACAAATAAATATATAAATATTTACTAATCCAACGATAGATCTTTGGTCCATACCCTTCAATTAACAACCTACTTATAATTCAGAGTAGCAACTCCAGTAGGGTTTTCATGATGGATCAAGGTCTTTCCTTCATCCAATTGACCTGAAGATTTTACAGTAGTATTTAATATATCCCATAACACTTGTGTAAAAATATTAGACAGATCCAACGGTAGGTTTGAGAGTAATGAATTTCTAATTTCGAACTCGCTATTTTTGTTCTTCTAACAAAAATGACGATTTTTATTGTGATTGGAGTACTTAAACTTCTCCAAATAAGCTGATATTTTAACCAAGTATAATTTATTATCTCATCTACATCGTACTCAATTTGTAGGACCATCCAACGGTCCAATCTTGAGCAATGGATAATTTCTTCTTCTCTCTTTTCTTCCTCCTTAGAGTCATTCAAAGGAGAATTCGTAACTCCTCCTTTGATTTGCTTCCAAATCTAGTATAAAAACTCTCTTTTTGATGTTGAAAATACTTATTTTTTAATTGAAAACCTCTCTTCCTATTTCTCTCATCCGATTTCTCTCTTCTTTCTTATCTCCCTCCCCTTCTTGTCTTCACAAACTACCTCTTTATATAGGTGAAAATAGAATCATAAGGTGGTGGATAAAAATAAAATTAATGGTGGTGGATTAGCCACTACATTGGTGGACTATCCACCACTTAGTGGTAGTAGACTAACCATCATACTTAGTGGTAGTAGTGATTGTAGTAAATTTACCACTATCTAGTGGTGATGGAGGTGGATATTAGAAAAAATCTTTATTATTATTATTCTTAGTCAAATATTTAATAAAAATAGTAAATACTAGATAAACTTTTGTATACCAAAACTTTGATGTGACTTATGTCCCTAGTTTAATGATTTGAATACATGTACCAATCAAAATGATCTTATGGATTAAAACAAAAGTTTTGAGTGAATAAACATTATTCCATAATAAATTATCTATATGTACATATTATACTATAATGACCAACTCCTAGACCATAAGTCCGAATATCACCCACCATACCATTCTAGAAACTAGATTGAAAGAGCTACAACTTCTTCAGAAATAGCCCAAGGCCAATTTGGACCATAAAATATCCAAAAATGAGTTTAAAGTATAATGATGAATATATATACGAAAATATAAATAATAACCTATAAAATGTTGAGTTGTCTTAACCCAAAATAAGTAAAGATGGGCTTAGCCCATTTAACCTATAGTTTCATTGCCAAGTCCATTACCTGAATTATTGAGTTAGCCCATCTAACCCATACATAAATATGTATATATATAGATCTTATTACAAAAGATGACCACATAAAAGATAATTCAATTTAAGATAAATTCATAATACTAGTTCTTGGGTTAGACCCAAGGCGAATTTGAACTCAAAAATTTAGGGTATTACATTCTACCGCCCTTAAAAGGATTTCGTCCTCGAAATTTATTTTAAGCAACACCTATAAATGACTGCTAGTAACCTGCCCACTCGTTAATTTCACATTGTTATGTCAAAATATGGCAGTTATATATTTATTATTATTTTTTTTATCTGTGATTAATTAACTATTCAATCACTGATACTAAGTAGTAATACGATATTTCCATATTACTTGGGTTATCTTTCTCTCCCATTTTTTTATTATTATCATCAGTGAGAAAATTTATCATGTTACACTTCTTCAATATAACATGTCTGATTTTTTTTTCTTGGTTCGGTAACCACTTCTGATTTTGATACTTGGTTCGGTAACCACTTTCGATTTTTGATCCTTGGTTCGGTAACCACTTCCGATTTTGATCTTTGGTTCGGTAATCACTTCCGATTTTGATCCTTGGTTCGGCAACCGCAACTATCGATAGCGGGATATCAATCACTCTGGAAAAATCACAGTCCTGATCAGTCCGATTTTGATCCTTGGTTCGGCAACCACTTCTTTATCATAAATAAGCGCATTAACTATGTGTCAGTATCAATTAATGTTTAGTAAATTCTACTAAACTTACATTGCACACTAAATCCTTAATGTTAATGCATCTGAGCAACAGACAAGGTATATGTAAGGCACACAAAAATTTTATCCAGCCATGAAGTAATTGGCAAAATTTACAAAGCAAATTAGGCCAAAGTAGTACCCATTGCCCACATACAGACCCGTGTAAGACCTAATCCCTAAGCTATGATACCAATTTGTAACACCCCAAATTCTGAAGCACGGGTAAATCCCGAATTTAAGATTCAAAATTCTTGTGTTAACTCATCATAAAGGAAAACCAGTCTAAATATATATATCTTTCTTTATAAGTGTACGTAAATGTAAAACATATCATGATGAATTAAGTAAGACATGCATAAAAGTTTAACTTTACTATGGTGGTTAAAAAGTTATACATAAAAAAATAATTTACTTCATGGTTCAATACCAGATATTTAACCATAATATTCTAATTCACGTAAATATCCTTGAAATGCATCTTGTAATCTAATAATTATACATTTGTGGACTCCCACCCATTTTTCTTAAGGTAGTAGAGGGTACCTGCAAAACAAAAGAAAATACTCCGACGCCCAAGTTAGTATTGTACCATTTATAGGAAAAATAAATAGTATACCTTTAGCTCATGAATTGTCCAATATTTATAGTTTGAGAATATTTTATGTTGAACCGACATTTCGGCTGCCTACGTACCCTTTAGGGATCAAGCATTACGTAGTTCATAACTTTAAACAAAATACTTTCAGCAAGGTCTCTATTACAGTTTAACAACTTTGAATAAATTAAAACTATAGTAAATAAACTTAAAAAATTATCAAATTTTAACATAAACAAGATATATTTGTCTAGTTTTCGACACATCAAGCGGATCCTTAATCAGATCTACGATCAAAGAGAAGTAACCATATAATCAAACACATACCAGAAATTTTACTCATGTAAGGACTTGTCTAAACGAGATAGAATTTAACCTAGGCGAATCATAAATCTAAAAATAGTACTGGTAACCCTTTACCTTTTTTTATGATATATATGTATATATTAACAAATAAATATAGGAAATATTTACCAATCCAACGGTAGATCTTTGGTCCACACCCTTCAATTAACCAACTACTTACAATTTAGAGTAGCAACTCCAGCAGAGTTTTCATGATGGATCAAGGTCTTTCCTTCATTCAATTGACCTAAAGATTTTACAGTAGTATTTAATATATCCCATAACACTTGTGTAAAAATATTAGACAGATCCAACGGTAGGTTTGAGAATAATGAATTTCTCATTTCGAACTCGCTATTTTTGTTCTTCTAACAAAAATGACGATTTTTATTGTGATTGTAGTACTTAAACTTCTCCAAATAAGCTGATATTTTAACCAAGTATAATCTCAATTTGTAGGCCCATCCAACGGTCCAATCTTGAGCAATGGATAATTTCTTTTTCTCTCTTTTCTTCCTCCGTAGAGTCATTCAAAGGAGAATTAGTAACTCCTCCTTTGATTTGCTTCCAAATCTAGTATAAAAACTCTCTTTTTGATGTTGAAAATACTTATTTTTTAATTGAAAACCTCTCTTCCTATTTCTCTCTTCTTTCTTATCTCCCTCCCCTTCTTGTCTTCACAAACTACCTCTTTATATAGGTAAAAATAGAATCATAAGGTGGTGGATAAAAATAAAATTAATGGTGGTAGATTAGCCACTACAATGGTGGACTAGCTACCATTTAGTGGTGGTAGACTAACCATCATACTTAGTGGTGGTAGTGATTGTAGTAAATCTACTACTATCTAGTGGTGATGGAGGTGGATGTTAGAAAAAATATTTATTATTATTATTCTTAGTCAAATATTTAATAAAAATAGTAAATACTTGTAACGCCCCAATTCGAAACTCACAATCTTTAAGAAATTGAGTCGCATCTCGAGGCGTTAGGTTAACTATACAAGGTGACTAATTAGTACTAAACAAACCTAAACAAAGTTTACAAAACTAATTAGAGTTAAACTAATCTAGTTTGGGAAAACTTAATCACCTTAAAATATGGATAGGCCCAACAAAAAATTCGCCAGAGTTTCCCCTATATTTTCAGGGTTCTCAACCTGTTATAAACCTGTAGAAGAGATGATTTACTCACAATAATATTTCTAAATCATTCCAATCATCCACGATAGTCATATCATCTCATCAAGACTAGTCTACCTTACTTCGTCAAAATAATAATAATACCTAGTCATCCATTAGACTGGATTCAAATCACAATTCTAAACTGATGCCTCACTCAATAATATACATAGATAACTGGAGTTAAGTGATATAATATACATAAGTGTGTTTGTCTTATATACATATCTTAAGAAAATATATACAAAACAAGTAAGATAACAAGCACCTCAAAAAGGCTAAATACAACACCTCAAGTGTAAGAAAGCTATCGTTGACGTACTCCCTATATCAACCTCCTCAAAGGGTATAGATATAGTCCGACCAATCCTCTCCTGTATCTTCGTTTCCCTCTGCAGTAATATCTCCTGGATCTGAGTAAAAAGCTCAGTAAGAAACTTATAATACTAACAAATAGTCACTAACATGAATTTAAGACAATGCAGGTTTTAAAAGAAAATCGAAAAATCATAATACAGTAATGTAAAAGTAGTTAGTACTTGTTCTACAATATAAACTGATAACCACTCACTTACCCATACAAGTAAATATAAACTAACAACATCTCACATCATAATATTGCGTAGTGTAATCATCTTAGAGTGAAGAGGCTACGACTAGATGTTTCAGCTCCTAGTCAGTGAGCAAAATCGTGTTCCAACTTAACCGATGTGGAACCCCATCGTTAATTCCTGATTTCCGACCGAGCGACTGATTTATCGGTTTTTGTGAGAAGCACGCTGGCTCATGATTTGGGTTCAGGTGGACCCTTGACCATAATTTGCCGATGTAGCCGTTGTCGCGGTGGTCAGCCGTTTGACTTGTGCAGACATCTTAATGATCATTAAAATAATCCAGGAGTTGTCACGCTCCTCAAGTCTTCGCCTAATCTAGGCAGCATATAACCTCGACATTTCTAGAATCATACACGTACCTATCCAAACAAGGCTTTCCAAAAAGAGAAATAGAATAACCTAGATTTCAATAGTTTTCCTATATCATGAGAGTCCCATTCCTGTCATGAGACAGGAAAACATAATGAAAATACGGAACAAACCATTGTTTTTAGGAAAACTTCAATGATTTGCTCGTGTAGGCATTACAAATCCATTTTCGGATTACCTAAAAATATATATTATAATAGTATAAGTTTTAGTAGTAGAAAATACCTTTTTCCTACAAAAACTAACAACCATGTACATGTTGTGATCTCCCAACTAATATTATTCCGGGGAAAGCCGGTAATATAATCCGGGGAAAGCCGGGTAATCGGGGGAAAGCCCGTAATATAATCCGGGGAAAGCCGGTAATAATCCTAGCCGGGGGAAAGCCCAGCATAACATATATAGTATATATTCCGGGGGAAAGCCCGTACCTAGGGAATCACCAACACATACCCAACAACTGGGAACCTCCATCCCACACATCATCTTAAAACAACTACTTCTCCCAACATATGGAAGGAAGTAAAATATATATCTATATATTATAAGAACCCCAAAATCCGTTTGGTTTTGGAAATATGCCCATCCCTAAAGCTCGATAACGATTAAATCTCAATTCTTTTGAAATTATAGTTTATTTAGCTATAAGTAAGAAAAGAATCATTAATATACTTATATATGTATATCACTCATTCATATATATATAATTATTAGAATCTAGTTATTTTAAAAATAACTATTACTGTTTTACATCACTATGTAAAACTATACTTTGGGAGAATCATTTTCACGTCAATAGGACATCACAAATAAATCATGCATGCTTTGCAAAATAATTACACTTGATTTATAAATCTAAACCCTGTCAAAAGCATTGAAAGCACTTTAATGGCTATAAGAAAGTATTTATAAGTTCCTACCTCAAATCCCGCAAGGCTCTCTTTACCGCACTAATTTCCTCCAATTAGTGTACTGGTATTAGTACACTCTCCCAACTGAAAACAACACATTTAATCACTTTCAAAACTCAATTCGATACATACTAATTCTATGTAGAATAGTCTAGGCATCTAAATTCTAACCTAAACAGTCACTACGAGGGTCCAGGTCCTTATCAAATTAAATAAGGGCCTTAGGACTACAGCCCAATTTGCTCTAATTATCCTTCTCAATTAATATAGACCTCCGAATCTACAATCTAACCTAAAATAATAATTTTGGGTCTAAATCCACCTTCCCAATTATCAATTCCATCAACTAAGGGTTTGAAAGGCCTAATCAAATCTTAAACTATCAACAAAATTAACCCTAAAATTAAAAACTAAGATTAACAACATAAAATATCTAATTAAAATTAAATAAAAAGCTAGGGTTTCAAATTATACCTCGATCCACAAATTAACTGGTGCCTACGATTTCCACCCTTTGGACCGTCGTCAACATCATCATCTCCTCTATCTCTCTCTCCTTCCCTTTCTCTCCTTCCCTTTCTTTCTTTCCCTTTCTCTCTCTGACGTCTCAAATCTCTCTGAAGTGAAAGAGAGATTTCTCTCTCTCTTAAAGTCTAGAGTTAAAGGGCGGTGGGATTAAAAGGGGTAAAATATCCATATGGGTTATGCTACGGTGTAGCTCATGCATACACCTTATATGTATACCCTAGAATAATTTATAAAATTACTCATAAATACATCACCCAATACATACCAATACATATATATAGTATATATACACAATTAAATAATATTTAATGGTCAAAATCAAAGTCAAAATCGCGGGTACCTTCGGTACCGATCCACATCGTGTTCCGGGCCTCGATTTGGGATCAATTAGTGTCCGATTTTCGCGCATGAATAGTCAAAATTGCATAACTTTTCGAGATCTACCCAATTGTACGGTTCGATTCTTCAAATTATGCTCCGAATAAAAACTCATTATTAAATGCTAGACTTAATTATTTTGGGTCGTTACATCCTCCCCTCCTTATAAGAATTTCGTCCTCGAAATTAAAAATGTACCTCAATTGAAGAGATCTGGGTATTGAGCTAGCATATCAGATTCCTTCTCCCACGTTGCTTCTTCTGTATTATGATGTCGCCATAAGACTTTGACTAAAGGGATGACTTTATTTCGCAGTACCTTTTCTCTTCGATCTAAAATCTGCATAGGTCCTTCTTCATAGGAAACATCTTCGTCCACTTGCAAAGATTGCCAATCAATCACATGAGAGGGATCTGGTTCATACTTGCGTAGCATAGATACATGAAATACATCATGAATTTGCCCTAGACGTGCAGGCAATTCAAGTCTATATGCTACTAATCCAATCTTTTCTATAATCTGAAATGGTCCAATAAACCTTGGTGCAAGTTTTCCTTTCAACCCGAATCTAGAAATGCCTTTCTTTGGAGATACTCTAAGAAACACAAATTCTCCCACTTCAAATTGGAGTGGTCGTCGACGATGATCTGCATAGCTTTTCTGCCTACTTTGTGCAGCCCGTAATCTTTCCCGAATGATTCTAATATTTTCTGTAGTTTCTGCAACTATTTCTGGTCCAGTTAAAAGATTATCTCCAACTTCTGTCCAACAAATCGGTGATCTACAAGGTCTTCCATACAAAGCTTCAAATGGTGCCATTCCGATGCTTGCTTGATAGCTATTGTTGTATGCAAATTCGGCTAAAGGTAAGTGTCTTTTCCAACTACCTTTGAAATCAAGCATACAAGCTCTCAACATGTCTTCTAATATCTGAATTACTCGTTCCGACTGTCCATCTGTCTGTGGATGAAAAGCTGAGCTGAGATTAAGATTAGTCCCATAGGCTTTGTGTAAGCTTTTCCAAAATTCAGATGTAAACTGGGTACCTCTATCAGATACTATAGTCAATGGCACACCATGTAGTCTCACTATCTCTGAAATGTATAACTGTACTAACTTTTCAACAGAATAAGAAATTTTGACTGGTATGAAATGAGCAATCTTTGTCAATCTATCCACAATGACCCACACCGAATCCATACCTTCGCTAGTTCTTGGTAAACCAGAAACAAAATCCATTGTTACATGTTCCCACTTCCATCCTGGAACTGGTAAAGGTTGAAGAAGACCAGGTGGCTTCCGATGTTCAGCCTTTACTTGTTGACAAGTCAAACATTTCTTCACACATTGAGCTACATGCTTTTTCATTCCTGGCCACCAAAAGTTTCTGCGAAGATCCTTATGCATTTTAGTGCTACCAGGATGAATAGTATAATGAGATCGATGAGCTTCATCTAAAATTTCTTTCCTCAATTGTGCATCTCTAGGTATCCAAAGTCGATTCCTAAACCGAAGACTATTATCTGCATGTAACTCCCAGTCAGCGTTATCAGTATCTGCAGCCTTTTCTTTGTACTTAGCAAGTTCCCTGCTTTCAGCTTGTGCTTTAATAATTTTCTGTATTAAAGTAGGCTGAAGTTGCATCTGGGCCATATAACCATTGTACCCATCTTTATTCATTGGACTCAGAGTATATGATGTAGCTGCATCTAATAACAACCATTCTTTTACCATCATATGAGCAAGAATACCTTCTTTCTTACGACTAAGTGCATCTGCAACCACATTTGCTTTACCTGGGTGATAATGTAGTGTGAAGTCGTAATCATTTAAGTACTCTATCCAACGTCTTTGTCTCATGTTAAGTTCCTTTTGAGAGAATAAATATTTAAGACTTTTGTGATCTGAGTAAAGTTCAAATTTCTCCCCATACAAATAATGTCTCCATATCTTCAAAGCAAAAATAATTGCAGCTAATTT
>MVGT01002419.1:0-18675 GCA_002174775.1 Macleaya cordata
CCAACATTATTTTTATTTGGTGATTGTGTAATCCTTAACCTTAGTCACATTGACATACGGTTATTCCAACTAATAACCGTAAGGATTTTAGACTTTCAGAGGGGGAGTTGAGGCCGAATCCCCCACTAGATCTGTTGTCGATCTCTCTTCTCTCCCTCCTTCTCCTTTGTCATTTTCTTCCTCTCTTTCTCTCCCTAACGTTTCTCCCTCTAGCTCTCTCTTTCCCTATCTCTAATGTCTCCTTTTTTTTTGCTGATTTGTTTTATTTGTTTTTTTTTTGGAACAAAAGGAGAGGGACGGTGGGTTTCTAACCAACCATGAGCTGGTTCGCGGGTTGAGCAGTGGGTCGGGCCAACCTATGGTCTAAGACCAAGTTAAAAACTCCTCTGTTTTTTTTTAAAATTATTATTCTATTAATTTTAAGGGATGGGTTCTTATATTGTGGGTATCGATACCCCCTGGCTTTTTCCGCGATTTTGGGTTTTGTTCTTCAACAAAACTCCGTGGAAACATGGGATTTCTAACCTGCAATGTTAGGGTATCATGTATTCATTGAATATCTATAGATTCTATGCATTCTATCCATTAAAAATATGCACCCATCATACTATCATGGATTTCTCGCGTTCATTCATGTAGTTATCATATAAACAACACATAAACTAGGTTTTCATGCATCCAACCATTAAAAAAGCATACCAACATCATAGAAAACCTATATCTTCACCAAAAGAGCAAGTTACTACTTGCCTCAAAGCAAAACCTTCTCCGAAATTGCGAGGAAGAAGAAGAATCCCTGCACTTGAAGCCTTCAACCCCTTCTCCCAATCACACGATTATCCCTCGATCAACTTTCAAGAGAAACTTGAAGTTTCCCTACCTCCAACCCTAGTCGATCCTCTCTCTCTTGGTTGATCTAAACAAAAGGGTTTAAAAGGATTAGTTTATATTTATTGAAGACTATCAGAGATTAATTAAATGGGTGCGGAAGCGGGTTCGGGTTGTACATACCTTGATCGCTTAATCCAAAAGGGATGAAACCGACTTGAATCAGGCATATTTCACGTGTCTATGAATGTTCCTCAGCGAGTGATCTCCACCATGTAGAATGAGTGCAGATCTATGTATCCACGATCATAAAAGCTCTCGACAAAGTTGTCAATGGCTCTAAGCTTGAGAATCCGTGCGGTACACACTCTTGCTATTTTCTAATAGTGATTAGTCTCCTAATCATGTTTTAGGGTTTTGTGCTATCGAGAAAACACTCAGAATGGTGTTATTTATATGTTAGGGTTTCGCCAAATTAACCCTAGACTTATGGGTTATGGATACCGGGTCGGGCACACCCATGAGCGCCCCTGTTTGGACTCCAAGCCCAAAATCCAACATCTCCCACTCGCACATGGTGTGTGTCACGTCGCCACGTTTCCCAAAACTTAAGCCATCGTTAAGACCTGTTCATACTAGCTAATAGATCGTGCGACCGCTGAGAGTACCTGTATGTGGGAGCTCTATACTAGCAACTCCATCTAAGTCAGCATGAAGACATCAACCCAAAGGAAAAAGAGGCGTCTCATAGTTCTCTAGGTCCATCTATATCACATCGATCTAGGCGACTCTAATCCCTCATCATAGAGCTCTGCCTAACCCTCTAATTTTATCGTAGTGTATTCACACTTATATTGCAGCTCGCATGAGGCAACATAAGTGGTCGACCTATAAATATAATACGTAGACGTGATTAGATGACCTTCCTTCTGCACTTATATCACTTAGTCTCAGAATTGACCGTTTTCCCAGCTATGCCCCTTAAGATCGAATCATTCACGACCATAGGTAAGCATGCTAAAGTAGATAGACGTCAACTCTTTACTTCATGAAAAAGTCAAAAGTACTAAGGGTACATATTTGTAGTCACTATGACTATATGGACTCACATGGGGAGGAAGCAGGGATCCATTCACTCACCTCTATAAAGGTCGCTAAGCACATATGGTATGAAACATATGCTAGGGTGGAATATTTATTCTTCTGAGAAGTATATGTCATACTTACTGACACCCTATAGATTTTGACTCAGTTGCTCTACAAGTGCCTAGCCCGAGTTCTAAAATGGCTCGCTAATCATAGCGCCAAATATTAAGATCTCGCATCTGGCTATACAAACAGGTATGATAAATAGTGGGTGTATTCATCATCGATCTTATAATTAGATCTCATCTTGGCTCCAACCAAGGCGACACAAATTGTCTCATCTTTCCTCGTTCATCTAAGCGCCAAAGGTGATTGCTTATGTGAGTAAGCCAATCATTACCTGCTGACATATTTTTAATTTACATAACACCTAGAAGTGTTTGTATCAATGTGTGTCTATATGCGATAATAAAGGAATATGCTACGACGAAGCAAAATGCATTTATTAAACCAATAATATCCAAAAAACATAGCAATGATTATTTGGTTCAAAAGAGAATAAAAAAATACATTCAATCACCACCTACGCAAACCCATGCCTCTAATGTGAGTCAGACAGGCCTCTCTCAGAATTGGTTTAGTAAGGGGATCCGCCACCATGTGTTTTTTAGGAATGTATTCTAAAATCATTTGCTTTTTCGCAATCATATCTCTGATGAAGCTGCTACTCGCGTCAATGTGCTTGCTTCTACCGTGGTACTTAGGATCCTTACTATAAGCAAGTGTGGACATGCTATCACAATGGATTGCCATAGGATTTAAGGTATCCTTGACAACTCCTAGATAATGTAAGAAGCTCCTCAACGAAATGGCTTCTTGCGCAGTAGCATTGTAAGCTACGAATTCTGCCTCTATTGCAGACAAAGAGATACAGGATTGCTTCTTACTGCTCCAGGAAATGGCCTCGCCATTAAGCAGAAAAGCATATCCCGACATGGACTTCCGCTCATCTAGGTCGCCACCGTAGTCGGCATTGCAGTAACCAATCAGGCGTAGATCTAATCCCTGGTAGCATAACATGTAATCTGATGTTCCTTTGAGGTAACGCAATATCCTTTTGACCGCTCTCCGATGAGCTGGTCTAGGGTTTGACTGGAACCTACTGACCAGACCAACAACATAGCAAATGTCGGGCCGAGTACACATCATAGCATACATTAGGCTTCCAACAACACTGGAATAGGGAACTCGGGCCATCCGCTTTACCTCTTCAGGAGTCATAGGACCCATCTTAAGGCTTAAGCTTTCACTTTTAGCAATAGGAATGTCTATGGGATTACAGTCTTGCATCTGAAATCACTCAAGAATCCTTTTGATGTAAGTCTCTTAAGACAAACCCAAAAGTTTTCTAGAGCGATCCCTTAAGATCTTAACTCTGAGCACATAACTTGCTTCACCCATGTCCTTCATCTCAAATTGGGAGGACAACCACCCTTTAATTTGACAATTATATCCATATTGCTTTCGGCTAAGAGGATGTCATCGACATACAACGATAGGATAATAAAACTTTCTTTAGACTGTTTAACGTACATACAGTGGTCCTCTTTGAGCATCGTAAACCCATTAGAAATAATGGTTCGATGAAATCTCAAGTACTACTGTCTGGATGATTGGTTTAGGCCATAAATGGATCTTTGGAGCTTGCAGACCTTGCGCTCCTGATCCTTTGCCACAAAACAAACTAGTTGATCCATATAGATCTCCTCATCTAGTTTTCCATTGAGAAATGCAGTCTTAACATCCATTTGATGTAGTTCTAAATCCATATGTGCGACAATAGCCAGAATAAGGCGAATTGAGGCAATTCTCACCACAGGAGAGAACATTTCTTCGTAGTCCACACCCTCTTCTTGGGTGTAACCTTTCGCCACTAGACGAGCCTTATACCTTCCAATGGAATCATTCGCCTTACATTTGACTTTTGGAACCTATTTGTTCCCAATAGTCTTACACCCTGGCGGAAGGTCAACCAGTTCTTAGACATAATTGATCTTCATAGATTCCATCTCATCTTGCATTGCAACTATCCATTCTTTACTAGAAGTAGATGAGAGAGCTTCTTGTACAGTCTTAGGCTCTCCATCATCAAGTGGAGAAACCATGAAAGCCTCATCTTTATTCAAGAGTCGACGACAAGGGATGCTTCCACGATTACTTCTTCGAAGTTGAGATTCTTGGATGTCCTGATCCAGTGGTACAAACTCACTAGAAGGAAAGTCACTCCCACTATCCTTAGGAGATCTATAAATTTCTTCCTCAACCTCAACCAGGCGATTCAGTGTGCCTTCCTGTGGATCTTCCATCTCGTAGAGATTTAAGTGTATTCACCTCACTCCTGCTAGGGAAATCCTGTTCAAGGAAATCCACATTACGCGACTCAATTTTAGTCACGCTTCCATCAGGTTGTTCACCTATGAACGCATAGCCCTTCGAGTGTTTAGAGTATCGTATGAAGATACACTTCTTCACTCTAGGGCTTAGCTTCCCAAACTTATGAGAACTGTTATGTATGTAAGCCGCTGATCCCTATGGCCGCAAGTTACCTAAGTTAGGTTTCTCGCCAGTCCATAACTTATATGGGGTGGAAGGTACTGATTTCGAAGGCACACGATTAAGAACGTAGGCAGCAGTCATCAAAGCATCACCCCAATATGAAATAGGAGCTCAGCTTGCGCCATCATCAATCTAACCATGTCTAACAGTGTACGATTCTTCTCTCCGCTACACCATTTTGTTGTGGAGTGTCAGGAATCGTTAATTGTATGAGAATTCCTTTTTCTTCATAAAGCCCTTTGAATAGGTCAGATAGATACTCACGCCCTCGGTCAGTCCTCAGAGCCTTAATGCTTTTGTTTAATTGATTCTCAACCTCATTCAAATAGTATCTAAAGTAGTCTAATGCTTCTGACTTATGGGAGATCAAATAAACATGACCATAACGCGTGTAGTCATCTATAAAAGTGATGAAATAGGGAGCCTCATGCCTTGCTTTGACATTCATTGGGCTGCATATGTCAGAATGTATAAGCTGCAACAGTTCGGATGCCCTTTTAGCTTTACCAAATCATTTTTTGGTTACCTTTCCTGCAAGGCAATGTTCAGACCTGGATAAGACGACTTTAATGAGTGGGCCCAAAAGGCCTTCTCGAGCTAACCTAGTCATCCTTTCCTGTCCAATGTGACCTAATCTAGCATGCCATATTGTGGAATCATCACAAACATTAGTTGAAGATGTAACAAATGTAATAGATTCATTGGCATCCAAAGTACTAGAATAGTCAACATCTAAACCATAAAACCATCTGTAATAAAACCAAAACCATAAACAGTGTTCCCAAGCAAATTTTAACACCAGTACCTTCAAAGAGAAAAGTAAAGCCTAGATCTAACATGCTATTAACTGATAATAAGTTTCGCTGAATCTCTGGAGCGTAAAACACATCATGTAGATATAAGGTGCGCCCATGTCGCAGGTTCAATACGTAAGTACCGATCCCAAGCACTTCTATGCTCTACTTATTTCCCATGTAGACTCTCCTGCTCCCACTAGGAACTAGACGATACTCAACGAACCCATCTCGGTTCCTCACTATGTGGTCTGTTGCTCCTGAGTCTACAACCCACAAATGAGGAGAATGATCAACTAATGCTTGACTGGACACAAAGCAATCAATATGAGGAAAAGGGTTAAGAAGTACCTTCTTCCGCTCAGTGCATTCACGAGCGAAGTGTCCCATCTTGTTATAGTTAAAGCAAGTCATTGTAGCTTTGTCTTTCTTACCGCTTCGCTTACCAATACGGCGCTTCGCGGCATTGGCCTCATTAGGGTTCGATCCATCACCTGAACTCTTTCAAGAAGAGTTTCTGCCCCTCTTGCGTTTGGACCCATTGGTCTTACACGAGCTAGACTCAACAGCATAAGCGGAGCTATCACTCTTAGCAGCTTCTAAGCGCTCAGCCTCAAGCTCCAACTAACTCGATATATCCTCAAACATTTTTCACGCTCTCATTATGAGTCATATTCTACTTCATCTGCTTCCACGAGTGTGGAAGAGAGTGATGACCTGCAACCCCAAGTTCGCATATCATAGCTGACATGACCCTTAAATGCTGCTTCATTAAATGATGCACCTTTTTCTGATAAGTGTCAAACTTCATGGTCAACCTGCGTAACTTTGCCAATGAGGTGATGCCAAACTTATGGTTAATGGCCTCCCACATTTCATGAGCAGTTGGGTAATTCTCAAACTCAGCAATTAAGTCGTTGTGCATGCTGCTTAACATAGTAAAGCGCGCACACCGATCTTTATTGCGCCATTTCTGATAGGCCTCAAGATATCGACGATGCTAAGATGTATTACTTTGCTCAGGCTTAATCATTACATGCTCAAGTGTCTCCAAGACTTCTTGTTCATTGAGGAGAAATTGGATCTTACGACGCCAGATGTCATAGTTGTCGCCATCCAATTTCTCACCCTTGTTCAGATCCGCCACAATGTTTTTAGCTGCCATACTAAGCGCTATAGAGAAAATATGAATGGGATATTAACATATAGCACACATATAACAAATAACGTTTGCAGCATAAATATAAATCAAATGTAGAAAATATCTCACAAGTCATCGCAGGATCGAAAAATCGTTAAAAACTCCTAATCATCTCTAGCGCCACAAGTGATAATTTACTTCATTTATTTAATTCATGCACAAAAGGTCGATTTTTGAGAGTTAATAAAACTCAACCAAACAACCTCCCACTGAATTTTACATCCATTATGCAAAAGGGTAACATTTTATCTAATATAGATTTGGCTCGGCCCCTAGCCCAGCTAAAATGGGCCCACTTACCGGCTCGGCTCGGTCCGCTAGCCCATTTGGTTGCGTCCCCCAACTTGGGCTAACAACTCATAAGATAAACCCACAAAATAATAAAGAATCTAATTAAATCAATCTAATGGTTCATAATCAACATGTATGATTAATATAGAAAGTGCATGATCTGATTAGAATTAGGTTATGAAAATATCACCAATGAATTCGGAAGGTCGAAAAACCATATTGTACCAAAAATCAGCTCAAACAGATGTTAAAAAATGGTCAAATCGGTCCAAAAACATGAACTGCCGAGTTGACTCGCCGATCTGACTCGCGAGTTGACTCAACGGGCATTGTTCATCTTCTTCACCAAAGTCAGTTTTTTTTTCAGCAGCAACACTATTGCGCGAAACCAACTTTGGGAGATCATATCTCACTCATTAGGAGTCCAAATGATGCATATAATATACCGATTGAAAGATCTTTCAGTATAGAATCAAATAATACGAACTTAAAGCATTAGAAACAACGTTTTATGCATAAAAAAGTGATGGAAATTTTCTAAAAAATAACATCCTCCATGATTTTCCTGAAATTAGGGTTTGTGATTTCTCCAAAAATACTCAATGATTTTTCACGAAATTTTGAGGGTAGTTTCCATACTCATAGAGGAACAAAACCATATAAAAATTTTGGCCAAAAACCAACCATATTAAAAACAAAAAATAAGTAGTAGCCATTAATAGTTTTTTGAAGAAAACTCAAGAATATCGCATTCAAACTTAGTATATAATCAGATCTATTATATTAAACACAAATATAAACATGCTGATCACTTATATGCACGAAAATGCACCAAAGAATGCTCTGATACTAATGAAGACAATCCGAGATTAATTAAACGGGTGTGGAAGCGAGTTCGGTTTGTACATACCTTGATTGCTTAATCCAAAGGAGATGAAACCGTCTTGAATCAGGCGTATTTCACGTGCCTATGAATGTTCCTCAGTGAGTGATCTCCACCACATAGAACGAGTGTAGATCTATGTATCCACGATCATAAAAGCTCTCGACGAAGTCGTCAATGGCTCCAAGCTTGAGAATCCGTGCGGTACACACTTTTGCTGTTATCTAATGGTGATTAGTCTCCTAATCACGTTTTAGGATTTTGTGCTATCTAGAAAACACCTCGAATGGTGTTATTTATATGTTAGGGTTTCACCAAATTAACCTAGCCTTATGGATTATGGATACCGGATCGGGCACCCCATGAGCGCCCCGGTTTGGACTTCAAGCCCAAAATCCAACATTTATGAATAATATAAACCTAAACTTACTATAACTCTAATATGGTGCCCTTAACAAAAGTGGGCTGCCCCCAACATTAGTAACATCAAGGAATAATTAAGGGTATTACAAGTTTGTCCAAAACATGAATATTTCAGTTCTCAAAGTCTAGTTTCCCTAGAATTTTCATTTGCAAAATTTAGAATTTTATATTAAGAAAAACATATATTTTACTGAGACTAATGCAAAATAGCCTTGTTTAATAGACCTACCTTTTTTTTAAAACTTTTTTGCTCTTGTGTAAACTTGTTCAATAAGTTTTTTAACCTATTTTTCATGAAAATAGACTTCTTTATCTTTCCAGAGAATTTTAGTTTGTTTAACTCTGTTATCTTGATTGATCATAATAATTTTTTAAAAGTCTGATCTATGTACTATTTCGTTATTTGAATTGATAATAATGATTTTCAAAGGCATTTGACTTGGCCATGGTAGCCCTTAACAGCAGCGCTTAACATCACTAGATAGCCCTTAACTTAGGTGGCCCTTATCGGTTTCCTATGCAATGGATATCACTAGGCATTTTGGTGGGGTAGGTTGGGGTGTATTTTGGTGGAGATCCCCTAACAAATGAAAAGAGCTTCCACCATCCAAATGGCTTCCCTAACATTAGCCCCTTCTAAAACTTTTAACGACATCAAAAGTTGATTGTAAAATCAACTATTAAAAAATCATTGTTATAGCAAATAATGACGGTTAATTTTTTTAATCAACTTTTGACTGTGTTTTTGGGTTTAGAATTGGTTTATTTTTTGTGAGAATAATATCTTTTGCTATATAAGGGGCTTCATCAGCAAATAGTGTGGCTCGATGTAGCCGCCTAAGCCATTAAGAAATGGCTACAATTAGAGAGTGAAAGAGAGAAGAACGAGAAAGATGTGACGACTTTATAAGGGTAGGCGTTGCTACAGCTGTAGTAACGTCCTCAGCCATTTTTTTTAAAACTTTTTTTTATATAAATGATAGTTGTATCCTGTTACATATTTATTTAATTACATTTGGTTTACACCAGTTTAAGAGCTTACTCGAATATGATCTAATGGCTGATTTTTTGTGCAGATGATCTCCTTAACATTCGTATCACATCAATTTAGGAGTCGTCTCCAAATGGGACCACATACACTACAAAAATGACAGGCTTTTGCTACAGGCTTTTTATGACGACAAGAAAAAATTGTAGCAAATAGCGGGTCAGTTACTACGGTTTGTTGATACCGTAGCTAGAACTAGCTTTTTTGCTACGAATATTTACCCATTTGCTACGGCCTTTGCCGTAGTAAATATACTTACAGTTTTAATATTTTTGGAAGGACAAAGATGCCTTTAGTGACGACCATGAAGCTGTCACATTTCGGTACTAGGTACATTTTCAAGGCACAAAATTTCCCACACACTTTTTTCAAAAAAAAGAAAATTTCCCACACATAGATTCAAAATTAGTTACGGCTTGTCCGTCTCAAATACCCAAAAACACTCTACCAATATTAGTGCCCTTCCAGACCCAAAATAAAAAGAAAAAACAAACTCTAACTGTTCTTCGATCTCCCTCACCCAAAAACACGAAACCAGCAACAAAGAGATCTGGTACGTATCTATCTTGATTTCCCCCCTCTCAAAACTCTCACTCTCTCACTCACTTTCTCTGTCTTTCTTTAAGGTTTTTCTCTCATCTGCCCTTCGCAGAGTGGAGAAACCTTCAATGACAAGAGCTCCCAAGTATTTTATAATAATAATGAACCGCTTAATTTGCCAACTCACGCGTGCTACCCGCGTCTGAAAGGGCAAAATGAGTTTGTCATATGCGAAGTGTATGTTGTGCGTGCGCGCGTAGCGCATTTGAATATCCAACCTACACACGCAAAGCGCGTGTGAGAAGGAGGGACAACCAAAGGCTCGTATAGGATAAAGATAACATCTATTATATATATATAGCAGAAACCTTGGGTCAAACAAACCCTCCCGTTCAGCCCAAGGTCAAAAAAACCCACCCTCACACACAATGGTATATTTAACTCCTCTATTCCCCTCTTTCAACTTCATTAAGCTATTTCTGTTAAACGATTAAGATTTCATAATCTGCGACCAATCTGACGGCCTTAGATACTCTAAAACCCTACTTTTATAAGCCAATTCTCTGTTTCTCACCCCTATCATTCTCTCCCCTTCCTCACCACCACCTCCACCTCCACCTCCACTCGATCTCTCTCTCTTACACTCCCTCTGCCTCTTGCTCCTCCTTCTATCCTTCTCTCTAGATCATTTTTCAACCAACTTAATTTTTTTTGTTGCAGATCTCCCTCTTTTTCTTTTAATACTAACCATTTTTTTCTGCAGAACCATTCTCCCTCTACCACTCCCTCACCTTCTCTCTTTTTTTTAAGCTCATGTTTTTTTTTTGGACTAATGTTATTTGTTTCTTTTAATAGCAGGTTTGAGGAGGAAGTAAAAACACACCGTCGATAAGTTTGTTCTCCCTTTCCCCCTCTTTTCGTTTTTTTAAAGATCTAGATCTGTATTATTTTGTCCTTTTAATTGCAGGTTTGACGAAGTGAAAAGAGGAGATCTGAATTTTTCCAGAACCATAGCTCTCCTTTCTTCCCTTTATTTCAGATCTAGCAGAAATTATTCGGTCTGATATATCAGATCTGTATTTTTGTAGATATGGTCCTCGATCGAATTTTTTTTTTATCTTCACAGCTCTCTCCATCGTGTTGATTATCAAATTTCTCAGATTATTTCTCCACTCAAAATTCCAAAATCTATCACAGAACCTTATCCTCTCCTTCTCTATACCCCTCTCTACGTTAATTAAAATCTTCATCTTCTTAATTCTCACCGCCTCCCCTCCACTCCCATCATAGTTCGCCGGATCGCGATCGGTGCACGGATCAGTGGTCACCAATCGTCACGATTTTTTATGTTGGGTATAAACACTATACATGCTATAATTAAATTGGACTCGACATCTGAGGAAGCTTATTCATGTCAAGAAAAAATGGTTTCCAAACATGACCTCATCCAAGAAATGATCTGATTATGAGTTTGGAGAAAACTTCAAATCTACTGTCAAAACCCAAATGTCTTCTTTGTTTCCAAACAGAAGAGGTATTTTTACTCAATCCATGATACGTGGCAGAAAATGTCAAAAAGTTGTACAGATACCACTTTGTTAATGGAAATCTTTTAATTTTATTTTCATTCAAATCAGATTGTTCAATATATTAAATATATTAATATCTAATAACCAGAGTGGTGTGGTTTTTATTTGGATTTGAAATCTGGTGTATCATTGAGGATATACTGAAGAAATAACAAATAAAGATTATTATTGAAGGTTGGTCGAGTCTAAAATTAGTGATGAATAAATGAAATCTGTCTTAATGAGGAAGATTTGGAGATAAAGAGTATGAGGTCTTGAGAGGTGATGGTGCTGGTGTGGTGGTAGAGACTAGAGAGTGGAGGAAGTGGTGACGATAGAGGGTGGAGTCTGTGGCGGTCTTCATGTTCTTTCAAAATAAATTAAAAAAAAATTCTCTCAAAATGGTTTGATTTTGGCTTTCTATAATTTGAGACAGTGGCAGTTTTTTTAAATTTTTTTTATAGATAGTATTTTAGTCCATTATGCTCAATTTGAGATAGTGTTAGATTTTTTATTTAGTATAGTGCTTATGCCAATTATTCACAATTTGAGGTAGTGTTCTGAAAACAACTTAATTAAGGGGGTGCCAATAGGAGCATAATTATGCAAATTGTAGCTGTACGCCGGACACACCCTTATTGGTTGTTAGAAGTGCTTTTGTAGGTAACCGGTTAAGAGTGACAAGCCAAAAGAAAATTTTTAACTTTTCTGGCCAGTTTTCCTTCCAACAACAAGAAAGTGTATTATTCCTTGGTGGATATAAACTTTTTTTATTTTGCAATTATTTTATTTCTAATATAATCTCAGATACAGATAAAAAATGCTAAAACTTTGACCCCTTAAAATTGTTTGGAAGTCATCGTTGATGATTCATAAATGTTAACTTTCAATTAACAGTGGTTTTCTGTAACATGATTTAATTTTGAGACGTTGAAATTTTCCATCCTCTAAAAAATCCAACACTCTGATCATATCTATTGACCCACATTCAACATATTCTTTGAGATATTTAGGATATCAACAAAGGAGTCATTATATTATTATTTAATAATAAGTGAAGAAATTAATGAATAAAACTGTCCATCAAATTGTGTTTAAAGTTCTATTGTGGTATATCGTATGCATTTACAACTCAGTTATCATTTTCCGTTAATGTTATTAAATGGCAATTTTTTATTCTATATTTATAGGACTAATAAAACTTAATTACTAATTATTATTAATGATAATTTTATGGCACTGGGCTTAATATTAGTATACTACTTAAATATTATTATATTATAGATAATATAAAGTAATTACCATTAGGAATTAACATTAATTTTATTGTTGTAATCATGTTATACTATTTGATGCCTAAATTAGTGGTGCTTAGAATATTAACACAAAGTAATTACCAGTAGTAATTAACATTAATTTTATTGCTGTAATCATGTTAAATTTGAGAATGTAAACGTGATTGATGTTATTACCATTATTATTCATCGGTATGAACATGATTAATGCTATTCCCATTAATATATTATCCGTTACAAATTTGAAATTTTTGTTCCTTGTTAAGGTCCATTATAATATATTATTGATTTTTATTCCCACAGTACCAGCACAGATTCAATTATGGGCTGAAGAGTCCCCACAAGTTGAGGAATGTTCCTAATTAAGCTATTTAGTAATTACCAATTGATTTAAATAGCTAACAAAAAAACACAACGAAAAAAAATTTAATAGGATCGATTGCTATTATTTAGACTGCTTTACAGAAAAAAAATACCGTTTTAAAATTCTTAATAATTGTTATACTAATCCACTCTTTTAAATTACACCACTCCCTCTCTCTCTGTCTCTCTCTCTCTCTTGCTCGCTCGTACTGTTCCAGTCTCAATTTCTCCATAGCACAAACCTTACTGCATCTCAAGAGTTGAACAGCTTCTCTATTTTCCTTTCTCAAGAAGCGGCAGAATTCCTAATCAAGTAAGTTACCATTAAGATAACAAAAAAAAATTTATTTATATATTTTCACACGAACAAATTTGTAAATTGGGTTGCTAATCTTTTATATATATGTTATTCTATGCAGAATTCCATCTCCGCCTCTGTTACTCACAACATATAAGGCTATTGTTATCTAAAAAATCGAAATTGAGTAAGTTTCAATTACTAAAAATAAACATTTTGGAGCGAATAGTGGGTGTAACGCCCCGTACCCCAAATATAAGGGACATTACCATCAGTCTACAGCGAGACTCAAATCCGGCAAAGTCTCCCCTGTAAACTGGACCTTTCGTCACCTAATAGACACAGTGCATATATAATATTTTACGCAGCGGAAGCAAATTTAAACAAGGATATGCACTAAAAATTTGCCACCCATTCTTTTTCTCAACTCCACTGAAATCCCAACCATAGGTAGGACCAGGAGGAACCTGCAATTAACTGCGACATTCACATTTCACACTTAACATGGAATAGTTGTGATATGATATATAGTTAAGTTTGTGGTTTCCTGTCAAAGTATATATATAGTGAGAAAGATAAAGTACGAGTTGTTTACATATAAAACCAAGTGACATAAGGCTCAGAATCGAGCCATAAAACAGCAGCCAAAACACCTACTGTGAACGAAGAGAGGGAAACCTACGTTAAAACTCAAAACCATGAGTCCCTCGCTAAGGACCTCGTCACAGCACCAACAAGGATCCTACCTCGATCCTCAACTGTCAACTGTAAAGCCACGAAAATAAATGGGTGAGAAACTCAGTAGGTAGATCAACCATCCTAATATCATCACATGCAGCGATAAACCCGATAACAACTCAAAGCATTTATAAAAGCAATGCATAATATATAGTTTGGTTGAAACATCAAGAAATCCTGCATATATGTATATACAAACAACAGTAGTGTACTTCTGCTAGTGTAGCCAAGGAACACGACCGGGTTACCCCAGTCAGAATTATTTCGAGAATTAGAACCAAGAACAACGATTGACGTCTGCAGACTAGACAAGGGCCCCCAACTAATCCAGAGAAGGTTCCCCGACAACCTTCTCCAGCGTCTAACACCCATCGGGTAGGCATGCGAACCTCAGCTAAAATAGTTACTCGACACCACCAACAAACACGGTTTACCAGGAAATAATCGTGAATTCCCAGACTTCCCTAGATGTACCTGTCTCCCTGACGTCCCATTCCGCCCTGAAGACAAAAACACCTAGCAAAGTCTCAGATGGTGTACCATGTCCGGATAAGCATGGTCCACCATCCTTGTAGAAAATCCTCAACTTTTCACAAGTTCACCTTAGTGATAATATATAGTAGTTTTATATAGGTTGTGTGTCTTTTAAGTTAAAGTTCGAAAACTGTTTTGGAAGAACCCTCTTGAAAACCGTAGTCCTTTTGTAGAAATCCTCTTTTCCAAATATCTTCTCTTTTGAAAATCCACATACAACAAGTGCAACTGGTCCTAAGGGTGAGGGACCATGGCAAACCAACTCACCCACCCCCGTAAGGGTGAGGATCCCTGGCAAGCCAAACACACTCACCCACGTAGGTCGCGGAACCATGGCAAGCCAACTCGCTCACCTACGTTGGTCGCGGAACCATAGCAAGACAACACACCCACCCTCGTAAGGGTGAGGGAACCTTGTCAAGCTAACTCGCACACCAAGTCCGTGGAACCATGACATGCCAACTCACAGATCGCCGGGCATGGTCCGTGGAACCATGACATGCCAACTCACAGATCACTCGGGCGGGAATCCGAGTGGACGTAACACAGGCACCAGTCCACCTAAGGCATACACGGTTCTCCGTGTCTTCGTGAACCCTATCAAGCCCGGTAGTGAGATGCCCCTACCGTCTTTAGGCGATCACGGAGAAATTCCTTTTTGTCATATTTTCAAGTTGGGTTTCACATCGAGAAACATTCAACAAAACGGATTCTCGTCTCTTCCAAAGGTTTCAACATATCAAACACAACTTCCTCTACATATGTAAAACATGGTTTTCTAAAACATCACCATCATTTCATTGACATAAAACATGATAGTAAAGTCGAAGTCACTTTGTTCACAAACCACGAGAAATATTTCATAAACATGATATAAGGTCAAGCATGCATATTTCTGTATTTTAAACCAGTTCCTCAATGTTTTCTTCATAACATCAGTTTGTTGTTATCCATCAATTTCATGCCATGCTTTGCATACAAAAGTACATATATAACAGTTCGAAACATGCATTTAAAAGGTTGGGTGCTATTAAGATGAATTGACCACCTACCTCTAGCGGTACAGGAACTGATCCTCCTCACCCAGAGAGTCAGCCGCACCCAGCTCACCAGCTGGACAAAGAAACAAGAGAGAGAATTAGGTTCTAGTACTTAGAACCAAAAAAAATCAAACGGAAAATGAGGAACAATAAGAATTTAGAATCAAGAAAACATCAACGACTTAGAGTACTACTCTAAGCTTCACAAGTTAGTAGGATTTTCGAACTGCTCCTACTTCAAGAGTCCTCCAAACAGAGTGACCTTTATACATCTCTTCAATATAGCTTAAAATTCTCAAAACATTCCAAGAATAAGCAAATTGGTCTGTAAAACCCTTCATAAAATTAAGACTCATCATCAGCAACTATTAGGTAGGTTTCCTTTATATTCCTTCATCGTCCATAAGTTTCAAATTAAGGTAAGTTCCACCTTCGTCCATTCATTTGCATTCTGTTAGGTCCATGTTTTTATGTTTGTCAAATTTCGTGTCAAAGGTAAACTCAAGATGGTCAATGTAACTTGAGTTAGAGTCTAGTGAGTCTCGGTTCACTTCGGTTGAAAGAGAAGAAATCTACAAAGGTTACGGCCTTTGCCGTAGTAAATATACTTACAGTTTTAATATTTTTGGAAGGACAGAGATGCCTTTAGTGACGACCATGAAGCTGTCACATTTCGGTACTAGGTACATTTTCAAGGCACAAAATTTCCCACACACTTTTTTCAAAAAAAAGAAAATTTCCCACACATAGTTTCAAAATTAGTTACGGCTTGTCCGTCTCAAATACCCAAAAACACTCTACCAATATTAGTGCCCTTCCCGACCCAAAATAAAAAGAAAAAATAAACTCTAACTGTTCTTCGATCTCCCTCACCCAAAAACACGAAACCAGCAACAAAGAGATCTGGTACGTATCTATCTTGATTTCCCCCCTCTCAAAACTCTCACTCTCTCACTCACTTTCTCTGTCTTTCTTTAAGGTTTTTCTCTCATCTGCCCTTCGCAGAGTGGAGAAACCTTCAATGACAAGAGCTCCCAAGTATTTTATAATAATAATGAACCGCTTAATTTGCCAACTCACGCGTGCTACCCGCGTCTGAAAGGGCAAAATGAGTTTGTCATATGCGAAGTGTATGTTGTGCGTGCGCGCGTAGCGCATTTGAATATCCAACCTACACACGCAAAGCGCGTGTGAGAAGGAGGGACAACCAAAGGCTCGTATAGGATAAAGATAACATCTATTATATATATATAGCAGAAACCTTGGGTCAAACAAACCCTCCCGTTCAGCCCAAGGTCAAAAAAACCCACCCTCACACACAATGGTATATTTAACTCCTCTTTTCCCCTCTTTCAACTTCATTAAGCTATTTCTGTTAAACGATTAAGATTTCATCATCTGCGACCAATCTGACGGCCTTAGATACTCTAAAACCCTACTTTTATAAGCCAATTCTCTGTTTCTCACCCCTATCATTCTCTCCCCTTCCTCACCACCGCCTCCACCTCCACCTCCACTCGATCTCTCTCTCTTCCACTCCCTCTGCCTCTTGCTCCTCTTTCTATCCTTCTCTCTAGATCATTTTTCAACCAACTTAATTTTTTTTGTTGCAGATCTCCCTCTTTTTCTTTTAATACTAGCCATTTTTTTCTGCAGAACCATTCTCCCTCTACCACTCCCTCACCTTCTCTCTTTTTTTTTAAGCTCATGTTTTTTTTTTGGACTAATGTTATTTGTTTCTTTTAATAGCAGGTTTGAGGAGGAAGTAAAAACACACCGTCGATAAGTTTGTTCTCCCTTTCCCCCTCTTTTCGTTTTTTTAAAGATCTAGATCTGTATTATTTTGTCCTTTTAATTGCAGGTTTGACGAAGTGAAAAGAGGAGATCTGAATTTTTCCAGAACCATAGCTCTCCTTTCTTCCCTTTATTTCTGATCTAGCAGAAATTATTCGGTCTGATATATCAGATCTGTATTTTTGTAGATATGGTCCTCGATCGAATTTTTTTTTTATCTTCACAGCTCTCTCCATCGTGTTGATTATCAAATTTCTCAGATTATTTCTCCACTCAAAATTCCAAAATCTATCACAGAACCTTATCCTCTCCTTCTCTTTTCCCCTCTCTACGTTAATTAAAATCTTCATCTTCTTAATTCTCACCGCCTCCCCTCCACTCCCATCATAGTTCGCCGGATCGCGATCGGTGCACGGATCAGTGGTCACCAATCGTCACGATTTTTTATGTTGGGTATAAACACTATACATGCTATAATTAAATTGGACTCGACATCTGAGGAAGCTTATTCATGTCAAGAAAAAATGGTTTCCAAACATGACCTCATCCAAGAAATGATCTGATTATGGGTTTGGAGAAAACTTCAACTCTACTGTCAAAACCCAAATGTCTTCTTTGTTTCCAAACAGAAGAGGTATTTTTACTCAATCCATGATACGTGGCAGAAAATGTCAAAAAGTTGTACAGATACCACTTTGTTAATGGAAATCTTTTAATTTTATTTTCATTCAAATCAGATTGTTCAATATATTAAATATATTAATATCTAATAACCAGAGTGGTGTGGTTTTTATTTGGATTTGAAATCTGGTGTATCATTGAGGATATACTGAAGAAATAACAAATAAAGATTATTATTGAAGGTTGGTCGAGTCTAAAATTAGTGATGAATAAATGAAATCTGTCTTAATGAGGAAGATTTGGAGATAAAGAGTATGAGGTCTTGAGAGGTGATGGTGCTGGTGTGGTGGTAGAGACTAGAGAGTGGAGGAAGTGGTGACGATAGAGGGTGGAGTCTGTGGCGGTCTTCATGTTCTTTCAAAATAAATTAAAAAAAAATTCTCTCAAAATGGTTTGATTTTGGCTTTCTATAATTTGAGACAGTGGCAGTTTTTTTAAATTTTTTTTATAGATAGTATTTTAGTCCATTATGCTCAATTTGAGATAGTGTTAGATTTTTTTTTTAGTATAGTGCTTATGCCAATTATTCACAATTTGAGGTAGTGTTTTGAAAACAACTTAATTAAGGGGGTGCCAATAGGAGCATAATTATGTAAATTGTAGCTGTACGCCGGACACACCCTTATTGGTTGTTAGAAGTGCTTTTGTAGGTAA
>MVGT01002115.1:0-18783 GCA_002174775.1 Macleaya cordata
GTGAGTCGTCAGATGATCCTCGAGTTACTAAAAATTGGATGGGTTAAGTTGGGTTGGCTTGGGTTAATTTGAGGGTATATGCGACATTTTCCAAGCTACATGAGGTCACGTGTTAATTGTTTGACTTCCTAAATGGTGAAAATGATGGAACCGTGAAAAATAGGGGGTTCCAGAATTATGAACAATAATGGAGGGGGGGGATAAGTTAAAAGTGACTTAAGGAATGGGGGTTAACACAAAATATCCCGTTTTTCCTCAAAACGTCCTCCATCCGTGTAATTGCTTTTGGGGCACGTGTTTTTACATTTACGACCCCATCACTGCTAAACCCCCTGCAAATACACATCCCCACCACTATAGCCTAAATTTTAATATGGATAATGCTACACGTACCCAAAATAAGTTCATAAAAAGTTTTATCGAAAATCTTGTGGGCAAAGCTAGAAATTTATCATAATCGGAGCAATTTTTAATAATAATAACACTTAAAAACAATTCTAAGATCATAACACAAAAACGTATATTTATTGATAATTTTTTCATTAATAACATATTTACAACTACCCTCGACTAATTTTTAATTTTTCAAAAAAGCCAAAAAGGGTCATGGTATACTTGTTGATTTTAACAAATTTAAAGTAATTTAAAATGAGGTCTTTACTTTTATATTTGACCAAATTTAAAATGGGTATTACATTTATTTTTGTTAAGGGATAATTTTATGTGAGAATGATCTATATAGTGAGAACAACATCTTCACAAAAAATTAGTCCTTAAATGGTTTTCATTTAGACCACACAAATTTTATGTCATGGTATAATTGTAGTCTTTAACAAATCCAAGGTGAATTAAAATGAGGTTTTTAATTTAACAAATTTAAAGTGTGTCCTATCTATATAATTAACAGAATTGGCTAATTTTTTGTAAGAATTATCTAAATGGTGAGGTTAATATCATCGCAAAAAATTCGCCATTGAATCGTACCCATGTAGACTCAACAAACAGGTCTACCTATATTGTCATTCATACATTAACTGTGGGGCTCCTATGAATTTGATCTAAATGATGATATTGAGTGGGATTTCAATCAATGAATGATGGCATTAAAAGTAATAATACGTTGATTTTTTTTGCAGATAATTGACATAGTATGGAAATATCCCACTGTAAATCTGCCCTTAAATCAGACCCAGTCTTAGATACATAAAACGTGAATCCTAAAAATATTCAAAAATTCCCACGGGGAACGTGCCCCTATGGAACCCCACCTAGTTTCGCCACTGCTTATGGAGTCCACATAGGTACGATCCAATGACTGAAATTTTGTGAAGATGTTATTCTCACCATATAGATCATCCTCACAAAAAATTAGCCCATTCTAAAACTTTTAAACCCATCTAAAGTTGATGGAAATTAGACAGTTTAAAATCAAAGGTGAGGACTTCCAATCAACTTTTGATTGGGTTAGAAGTTTTAGATGAATGTTTGTTATTCCCATGTGGCAAACCCTTTTAACTAGATTCACATTAGGATTGGAGATGCTCTAACCAAAAAACCAGTCTTAAGGAGGTTTGTAATGATTATCTTCTACTGCTCTAAAAAATCAGGACCCAAATGAGGTGGATATCATCGTCATCATAAAAACTTAGCCCTTAGGAGATCAACAACACAAAAAGAAATCAACCCTCTCTTGGAATATCTTTTTATTACATTATAAATATTTATAAATAGTGTAAGAATAAAGTGGGTATTCGGTGGACCCACTCAAAGATGACATATGGACTGATGTGATATAAATCATGAGAAGATCATCAACACAAAAAATCACCCCTTGATTATATAATTTACATGCAACACCATTCACACAGGTGTCAGTCACGTGTATCTATCGTAATAAATTTAAGATGATAGATGAACTGGCAAATTACGAGCGTGTAATGACATTGTCATATAGGACCCCCTGAGGTAGAGATCATTATCACAAAAAATCATCTCTATAAAAAATCGGTTCTTTAATCAGCACTATACGACCCGTGTAAGCCGCATTAATATTAATAAGAAAGATGCTTACATCAATGTGTGGGACCACTTGGAGATGGTATATGGGTTGATGATGATCTAAATGGTGAAAGGATCGCCGCCACAAAATATTAGCCCTTGTATTATCTCCATACGACCCCATTAGCTGGTGTAAGCCGAATGTAGCTAAAATGTTAGATTTAGAGGATACAATCGATATTTATAGAAAAGGTTTTGAATTCATACACGGTGGCTCTGTGAAGCCTTATATTTAATAATAAATGATTTTTTATTGGACTTCCTGCTTTGTACTCCCCAAAAGGATTTTTAATGAACATAAATTAATTTTTAGCTGACTTTTTTTGTGGTCAGGAACATATATATGAATCCTAAGAAGGCCAAGATTAAATGGGTGTTTGGCAACACAGTAATAAGTAACTTTTCTACTTATATAAGTCAAAAAGTAGAAAACCATATATGAAATGCAAAAACAAAATGACTTATATAAGTATAAAAGTTTTTTTTATCCAAAGCCAATTTTTTTTTTCTTTTAACTTGTGAGAAATTACTTTTTTCTCAGGTTGCACAATAAGTTTGTCTTTTTCTCTCTTAAACTATTAATGGTATCCAACAAACTGCTAACTTATCTACTTATAAATTAGTACTTTGTCATACAAACTTATCTTAATTTTTGACTTCTCAAGAGTAGAAGTGCTTCTATGAGAAGCATAAGCACTTTGACTTATGGTTGCCAAACACCCTTTTAAGTGTGATTCACTCTGATGTCGCTCAAGAGGAACCTGATAAATCAAAAAGTTTTTTTTTCTATGAATGCGCCTCAAGATTCATCTTGGTGTAAGGAGGAAATATTCTTGATGAAGAGTTGTTGCTCGACGCTTTGTTTTTAATGTTATTGGCAATGGTATGGAAACTATTGAGTAAATTAAATAATGAGGAGAAACTGAACTAGAGATGGTGGCTTGAGGCTTATATGTAACACTTTTATTAAGGTGTTATTTGCCCCCACTACAAGAGTTTGCTATCGGGATTTGACAAATTACCTCCAAGATACAACAAACCAAAGAATTCTGCAGTTAGCAATACTGTAGAATTCTTACGAATGCTCCAACGAAACTGTATGAATTTCTCTTAGTAAATAAGAGAAAAATAGATTTGATAGATTTTTAGTAGTTTCAATGGAATGGGAAAAATCGTATTTATAGGGTACAAAGAGGTGCAAATGGCACCTTTAATTGGCACCATCGTGAAGGATTATAACCTTCCACCTTTAATCCCATTATGACATGTGGCATACTATTAAGTTATAACCCTTAAGGAGTAGTTATAACTTACTAATGGCATAACTACCTACTAATGGGCCTAAACACCATCTAGTTTCTCTCCAATGCCCGTTGTGGGCCTATGCTGGCTTATAATGGTTCTTTCTAGTCCAAGCCCATATGGGCTATAAACTACAATCTCTCTAACAATCCCCCACTAGATTGTAATAGGATTGTAATATGCTTAGTCTCAATCATGTGATATCATCATGGATATAATAAGGTATCTTTCGATTTGGACCTTAAATTAGTGAAAGCACTTCAAAGTTTAACAAAGACCCTGGTGGCCTTAGTTTAAACCGAGTTTCCTTAATGTCAAAACCAAAAATACTACACACATGATATATCCAGTTTCTATGAGATGTTCTTAACTTATTTTAGCACTATTAATGCTCGATCTTGGTTTCGTAAACATTTACAAGAGTAAACCCAAACCCTTGCTGGAAGCGGCACCACTTTTCATGTTCATATAGGTAAAGTTATACCGTGTGTNCGGCCAAAAACACGTGACATACAATATGAAAATGATGAAAATGAGACGGCTTCTCCGACCCTACAAATCGATAAGTATAAGCCTGTTTCGTATACTGGGTCTTCATCAAACCATTTGAGTAAACAATCAGATAGGGTAGAGTCAACTAAGTGGAGAGGGGGGTGGCAAGAATTACATTCACTTCATAATGTTGCCACTCGAAATGAGGATGTGAAAAAATTCATTGATAATTCTGGTTGGGGGCGCCTATTCCAGATATACCTACCCAATAGTAATAGGTCAATTATGGAAGGTTTGTTAGAAAGATGGTGGGATACAACCCACACTTTTCACTTTCCTAGCTTTGAAATTGGCTTCACACCCTATGATTTTACCTTCCTTTCTGGGATACCGATCGGCCAAGGGGATCCTCCACCATTCTCGAATTATTATGTTGATGAGTATGATCTAACTATCGGAGCATTTTGGCCGACTGAAGTTGAGAATTCAATGTGGAACAATAAATCTAGTGGTATCCGTCTCTCAACTCTCAAAGATCATATTAAGACCAGTCTGAATCGGGATATTATTGGTCATGAAGAAGAGCTTGCTCGAACGTTTTTGTTGTGGGTCATAGGCCAAATTTTCTTTCCAAATGCTAGAAGTACCGTGAGCTGCGGGTGGCTTGCTGCATTAGAGAATTTGAATCTAGTCCATACATATGATTGGGGCTCCGCTATAGTAAGTCGTCTTTACTATGCAATGGACGAATGTTGTCGAGGTGTACGTTCCTTTAACGGAATGGGGATGTTGCTAGAGGTATGTACAATTACTTATCATTTGGTTTATTTATTTCAGATTCTTAAATTTGTACAAGTTCTTATAATATATTTCTCTTTGTCTTACAGTATTGGTTCTACAGTTACTTTCGTGTGCTAGAACCTACCAAAAAACTTAATATTGGTCCATTAGATTTGTGGCCAAGAATGTTAACATACAACAAAGAGTGGAAGTCAAGATATCAGAGAGATAATGGTAAACACTCTTTATTCAATGTTCAACAACAGATAGAGGCAAGGTCACCTCAAGGGACGATATGGATGCCCTACAAAGATAGCTGTCATAATCAAGAACCAGATATTAAAGCTGCCCATTGGTTATCTACTCGTAGGGTCATTCTTTATGACCCAGAGTACGAGAAGGGTGTTTGGTATTTAGGTGACCGTTGTTGGCGACAGATCCATGGTGAGATAGTCATACCTGCTGATCCACCTAGTAGGGAGAGCTTGTCCAACATTCCGTATGAGGTATTCGATTCACATAAAAAAGATGGATGGGTAGAAGCTGCTAAGTATGTGATACCGGCAACCGAGAAACAGTATAAGTTATATTGGCAGCATGTCTCGATCGGTCCAATTATAGATCCTGTAAGTAGAGCTGGGAACAAAGAGAAGATAGGTGTTGCAGCCTCACGTGACCCAGCATATCACATCCCATACCCGCCACCCGAGGGCGATCAAGCATTCACATATCAGATGCATACGCATCCAGTATCATATGAAACCTTCGTGGATTGGAATATGCAAGTTGCTGGATCAGATGGATTACCTACAACCATTCCCGTCACATCCAGATCCGAGAGTACAGCCTTACAACCAGATATATACACTACGGTATGAATATTAGTTCATTTTTATTAAAATCTAATTAAGTTTTACATTATAAATCCTTAAAAATAATTGTGAGGCTTTTATGATGTAGGGTCAATGGGCTGAATTGTCATCTTCATTAGTTGATCTTAACCACATGATGAGAACGATGTGTTTGTCAGAGACCGCATCACGGGAAGAGGTTATACGTCTACGAGATAAGGTGATTGAGCAACAGGCTGATGAGAATAGGTACCTGCGACAGAGGCTGCAAGAAGCTGGAGTTGATTACACGTATGTCCCCCAGTCGCCAAGTCGGAACTATGAATCCTTTGCAGGGACCTCAAGCGGTCAACAATTTGTTTCCCAAACGCAGAATACATTCTTTTCTCAGCCGCATGAGATGTATGTCCCACAGACGCAAGATACGACCCAAATGCCACCTGCAGGAACTCAGGAATTCGAAACTGGGTCTTTTTCCGACCTCTTACAGAGCGGGTGGAATTGGAATTTTCGGGGCAACCAGTAGTGGATTTAGTAGTCTTCTTTTGTAGTAGAGTGATGTTTACTATTCTAAATTTTAGTAGTACTTCGTGACAGTTCTTAATTATTAATAGATTTATAATTGTTGTTCTATAAATTTACTTATTTTAGTCTTTTTTATTTATTTCGCTATAGATTTATAATTTTTGTTCTAATATTGTTTGGATAAATGTGTAGGGTCTACAAATGGATGATGATATTATTGACATTATTATTGAGTCAAATGAGCTAGATGACGAGTCTGATGAAGATGCAGAGGCTTTGTTAGTTGCTCACCAACAACTCATGTCAATGGCTTTGATAGCATATCAACCTGAGCCTCGTGAGGTACAAGAACGGAGGTGGACGGACCGACACCGCCGACAATTTTCAGATGTGTTGATGCGAGATTACTTCACTGACGGCGGGACATATTCTGATGAGAACTTTAGAACTCGATATCGCATGCGCCGAGAATTGTTCTTACGGATTTTACATGAGGTCGTAAATGTGAACCCTTATTTTACACAAAGGTTTGATGCACGGGGCATCCCTGGACACACACCTCATCAAAAACTGACTGGTGCATTTCGAATATTGACTCATGGTGTTCCAGCTGACTTAGAAGATGAATATCTGCGAATGGGAAAGTCAACTGCTTATCGAAATCTAAAAGTTTTCTGTGACACGATGGTGCGCCACTTTGGACCACGTTACTTACGTACCCCAACTGCAGATGATGTTCGGAGATTAATGGATGAAAACGCAAGTAGGGGATTCCCAGGAATGCTCGGTAGCCTCGACTGCATGCATTGGATTTGGAAGAATTGTCCGGTGGCTTGGCATGGACAGTTTCAAGGACATGCAAAAGGCCCCACAGTGATCCTAGAAGCAGTTGCCTCATATGATATGTGGATTTGGCATGCCTTCTTCGGAACACCAGGTTCATGCAACGATTTGAACGTTCTATACCGGTCGCCTCTATTTGATGACCATCTTGCAGGTCGTTCTCCACCTTGTGTTTACACACTAAATGGGACTAGATATGAGTCAGGGTACTACCTAGCAGATGGAATATATCCGACATGGGCGAACATTGTTAAATCATTTCAGGTTGCTGATACCCCTAAGAAACTGCTATTCAATGAGCAACATCAAGCAAAACGAAAAGACGTCGAGCGTGCATTTGCATTATTGAAAGGGAAGTTTGCGATTGTTGCTGGACCTGTGAAGTATTGGGACCCCCAGGACTTGGATAAAATCATGAAGACTTGTATCATTTTGAGTAATATGATTGTTGAAGACGAACGACGCGATCCAAATTGGACCCATGTAGTTGATGAAAATGTTGAGGTAGAGCATGGCATTGGTCTTCATAACCATTGGGAGCGTCGTGCTGCATTGGTGAACGCAGAAAGACACACTAAGTTAAGAAATGATCTCGTTGAACACATTTGGGCGAGGCATGGTTCTGGAACTCGCATTCGATGAGTATGTCACTTTGAACTTTATATTTGAACTTATGTTTGAACAATGTTTTCATTATGGGTTGTTTGTTTTTCGAACAATATTTTCATTTTAGGTTGTTTATTTTGTGAACAATTTTGTGATATAACAATTAGATCTTAAACAAGATGGATGACATTTCATAATTACTAAATCCAAACTACAAAGTAAAAATTACATAAATGCTAGTACATAGTGGTTGAGATCTAGGAAAATGAAACAACTTTAAAATCGATTTCCTGGGGGAATGCCACGTTGGGAAATTATCTCTTGTTGACGCTGCTGCAAGTAAAATCTTAAATCTGGTGGCATGTTTTGTGTATTGACGGACATGATGCGATCTTCTTCTTCTATTCTTTTCATTGCTAATTCTTCCCGTTTAAGTTGCATAGCAATATCCAACCTCTCATTCTGTGAGTCTCGTTGATGTTGCCTTTTCTCTTGGTTCTCTCTGAAAATATTTACGATTCTGTTAGATGTTTCATCTATAATAGACTCCAACGAAGATGATGACGATGAAGCTCCTGATCTTTTGGCTCTTTTTGTAGCCTTCTGCCCTGGTGGTCTTTGAAGAGGTTCCGGAATTTGATGTTCACTACTGTTAGTATCAGTTTGTGCATTTGGACAAAATTCACCCGGTGTCTCAAAATGTTGGAAGCTACCTGTAGGTGTGACTGGGTTTGAATCGTAACCTTCTTCATTCATTGGCCCAGTGCCCAAAATCATTAGATAGTTAAACTTCGGTAATGCTTGAAGGACTTGATAACATTCTTCAAAGGCAAAAGGTTTCTTTTCCTTGTGCATGTATTCAGATTGAGTGTTTCGAATCTAAAAAGATTAGACAAAAGAAAAATAATTTAGTAAAATTAGACAAGAGTTTAACATTTAAATTTTTTTTTTTTTTTACAATGTCTAATTCGCTCCAACCACTTTGTTTGTTCCGGTGATAATAAGCAAGAAGTCCTACATATTTAGAAACTTCTTTACTTATGACACCGAAACGATTGCCTATTCCATGTGGTTTCCGCCCTTCGCGATTTGGGTATAACCCAACAAATTTGGTGAAAACTCGATCCCAAAATGTTTGTTTTGTTTGATTTGCCCCAACTTCTCCATCTTCTGTAATTGCGATGTAAGCTTTGCAAAGCGCCACGTCTTCCGCAATAGAATATTTGGAACCACGTTTGCTGCTCTCAGCCATTGTTGGAAAAGAAAAGTAAAAAAACAGTAGTAGAAATAGTATAGAAAGATTAGAGTGATGGAAGAATGAAGAATTGAGAAGAAGAATGTGAAGGATGAAGAAGGTGTGAAAGAAGAATGAGGGATGTAGGGTATATATAGTTTTTAAAAAAAATCTATCCGTTGGAAAATAGCCGTTGGGGGCAACGGCTAGTCAAAATTAGGCACAGATTGTGCCGCACGGCACAATCTGTGCCTCATCCCTCAAACCCCTTACTCCCTCCCCAGATCTAGGACCGTGGGGAGGGGTTTGGATGTTTGGGGTGCCCATAGTTCTTGATCTATCCTCAAAAAATGCTTTTTTTGCATGTTTAAGGTGTCCATAACACTTGCCCTAAAGGGATCTGCCAAGTTATTACTTGACCTAACATATGTTATGTTAATAACACTGTTTGACATATTCATGTCTCAGACTTATATGTCTAGACTTCCCATTATATACTTTTGAAAGTCTTAATGCCCTATGGTTTAGTTGGATTAACCATATGTCAATGTGACTAAGGTTATTTTAAACTAACCAAAAATGGTAGAAATTTTAGTAATCTTAGTAAGGTGGGATGACCCCTTAAGGGCAAGTCGACTAAGGTAGATGGTGGTGATTAGTTAGATCTCATCCAATGGTTCATATAATTTCTAATTTATAAGAAAATTTCATTATTTAAAAACTACTCATTAGAATATTTAGCTAACTAAGTATCTAAAATTAACAATGGGAAAGATTAGCATCATATGGGAAGGTCGACACCTACACAATGGTGTTGGCCGATCCATATCATAAGAGTATCCTTATATGTATTATCTCCTACCCAAAAATACATGGAAACCTATTAGGATGTTAACATGTGTCCTACTAATAAATACAATGGTTTGGATGTGCCCATTATTCATTAGATAATTAAAAATAAATCTCCCTCTAAAATTGGTAAGATTTCCTATATTTTATGCAAAAGAGGGATTTATATGGGATTAGGGTTTTGTGTGGGTCGATTCTCTCTTATAGAGAGGTCGACACCTCTCTCTTTACTTCCCAAAACTCTAAAACCTCCTCAAAATTTATTTTCTAAAATGTATCTTCCCTAAAACAACTTTGTGTGACTCACAAGACTTAGTTTTTATCCCTTAGGGGCATTCCTATTTTCATATTGTGTGTGTGGGGTCTACATGTTTTTAGTTATAATACACCTATATACTCTACGTATATACACTTATTCACGTTATCTCATTTACCTCTTTACTAACACTTCCTACCGTCAATCACATCTAAGGGTTGAGATTACTTAATTAACCCTCACATTCATCATACATAAAATCAAACATCCAAGGGTTAGAATCACTTCATCAACCCTCTCACTTATCACGCATAAAATCACGGGTGGCATTACCAACATTCACGTGCATGGCGCCACTTGCCACGCACATCCCCCACGTTGTCACTATAATTGCATGCATGGTGTCATGCCACCCCTTGTTGAGTGTGGCTAATCTCATAGGCTCAGCCTATAGGCTTCTCAAGGCCCACAAGTTCTTTGGGGTGCTACACTAGACCTGGACCTCTTTAATTATTACTAATTGGTTTTGAGTTGAATGCCAACAAACTTAATAGAAATACCTTCATTAAGATGGCATCGACATTTGGTAGGTGCTTAAACATGTAGCCTTCGTTTATTACTTTATCTTCTACTCTCTCTCTCTCTCTCTCTCTCTCTCTCTCTCTCACTCATACGGTCAAACCCAGCAGATAAAGAAATGGAAACTCTTCATTCAGGCAAAACTAAAAAGCTCAAACCACCTCTCTCAGACTACTACTCTCCTAAGAATTTTTGTTCGTAGCAACGCTTGATTAAGCTAGCTAGCATAATCCCATAAAAAAATTTGGTGATTTTGCAGAAAAGCATTCTAGAAGAATAATATTTAAGTGATCATGCTCTTCTCTATTTTTTTTGGGTGGTCTTTATTGCAACGAAAAGTTTAGGGTATGATTGTAGGCATTGTCCCATTGCCATTAGTTTAGATCTCATATGAGAACTACATTGTGCCTGACAAAAATGTTTTGAAGTAGTTAATAAATTCTTTTTCGACATCTACCAACTTTTACTATTAATATATATAGGGGCCCATTTATGAGTTTATCTTGGGCCCCCAAATCTCAGAAACGACCCTGTGTGGGGGAAGGCCTTCGAGATGGCTTTGGCAGCATCTCCAGTGCCTTTGTCGACGTCTACAAGCGTTGTTAACCCCTCATACACACTCTTGCATTCATTACCAAGGCAGGTAGAGTGAGGCTAGTCTTATAAGCCATGTACCCATTGAAGATGTAGTTTTTATCGGGTGCTCAGCCATGTAATCCTATATACTCTTCCCCAATGCCTTACTAAAAGGGGAGCAGACACTGATTAAGCCATCTTTGAGATGTTGCCAAGGTGACATGGTGGGGGCATGGTTGTGGTGGTGGTGGTTGACTAAACTAGTGCCTAATTATATTGTTTCTAGGTTTGGATGAAATAATGCAATCAACCTAGTTGTATTGTTTCTGTGTTTGGCAATAGTAGGGTGATGATGGTGGCGTGGTGGTGGTAATCCCGGTTAACTGAAAACTAAGTTGGTAGCGTTGTTTCTAGGTTTGGCAATAGTAGGGGTGGTGGTGGCGGTGTGGTGGTGTTGTGGTAATGGTGGTAGTGGGTGGTGGTGGAAGAGGATCAGTGGAATGGTGGTGGTGGTGGTGGCGGCATGGTGGTGGTGGAAGTGGCGACGTGGTGGTGGTTAAAATGTTTATATCTCTTGAACTAAAATTCGAATTTTGATGAAATTCATTTATTTGGAAAGCAATTTTCGAGATCTTTGAAACTAGACCAGTAAAGGATATTTTAAAAAAATTGTGAAATTCTTGCAAAAAAAATTTTGCACAATGGAAAAATATTTTTGCATACTATTTTCAGTAACAAATTTTGATAAAATTTACAAATTTAAAAAGCATTCTTCGAGATCTTCACTTCTTTAAATATTACCTGGTTTTAAGACTCGCAAATTCGAATTTGGACGCAATCTAGATAAAAGGTACTCGTTGTAGAAGTAGTTCTCTATTTATCTGTGCAAAAATATTTTTGCACACAGTTTTTAGTAATAGATTTTGTAAAAATTTATATGTTTGGAAAGTAACCGTTGAGATCTTTACTTCTTCTTTTAATGCTACCTGGTTTTGAATAGGTACAAATTTGACTATTAATGTCATCATAAGAGTAAAAAATAGTTTTATATAATGCAAAAATAAATTTGTATAAACAAATAAAAAAATTAGAAAAAAAAGTATTATTGATTGGTTTCATTTCAAAGATCTCAACGAATGTTTTCCGAAAATATAAATTTTAAAAAAAATTGATTTGTATTTTTAAAGTTATGACATTTTTATGTGAAAAACATGCACATATAGTTAAGGATTACTTTGAGTTACGTTAGAGGACAATTCTGTCCAAAAATATTTTGTGGACTAAATAGACTTATAGATTATTTGGTAGACTAAATGGACTGAAATAAACTCATATTTAATGTTTTTGATGTTCTTCCATTAATAAATCGGTAATGCTAGGGTTACCAAAAAACCTACATAATAATCTACAGAAAGGAACAATTTTAGATTTGACGCAAATCACGAGAGTATGTGACACATATCATGAGGATGTGTGAATACGGACTACTGTCAGATTTCAATTCTTTAGAATTATGCTGTAAGTATAGCATTATCCTTAATAAACTTATAATCCTCATATGACTATCAAGTCAAAAGAGATACGAAATCAAAATAAAGATCATAACAAACTATTCTTAAAATCTCGTTCAACAACTCTAATTAAGGTAATGACTGGAATGAAATCACATTTCAAAAAATGTAATTCTTGTGGTGGAGAAATCACAAATCAATCTCCTCCATAGGTTTGCTTTTTGGGAAAATAGCATTCCAAGGAATTAATGAGACTTCGTGTTTAATAAACCAAACACATCAGTCTGATCATCCAAAACATAGCCTAAAAGAGGGAAGTAAGAGTTTTGAGAATAAAAAGGGTAACGACTTAGGAGGCGATTATGAAGTTAGAAATTATTATTTTCTTATCAAACGAAAATGAACAACACTTAAAAAAAATTTATTGGTATTTAACATATATTATAAAGTAGTTAAGAAAGATAAATTTATTTTTCAACCGCGCGCTTTTTTCAATCTCTAACGTGCATTAATTAATGCGTGCACGGAGGGCTAGTCTTTATTAAGGATAGGCCTCAATTACAGATTGTATTGCAGATATGTGTGTTATTTTGTAACCAGTGAATCCTGCAGTATGAATCAGCTTCTTCCATTCTTTCTCTGTTCTCTCCTTTCCTCCACCGGTAATGAGCATCATATCCATATCCAATGAAAGTCTGATCTTGGTGTATGGATGCGTCGATTTCACATCTAGTACGACATCAACAATAATAACCTTGCCCCACTCTTGAGGTACTACTTCTTTGCATAGCTTTAGAATCTGAATGCATTTGTTATCTTCCCAATCGTGAAGGACCCACTAAATCAATTACCATTCAGACAATTAAAACGTATCACTAAAAACTTACCAATTTTAACCCAGTGGTGCATATAATTTAGCAAAAGAAATTGAAAACGATATATTCAATAAACTTCATTAACATAATTCTATATCCTTCCATGTTGGCTCTGTCCAAACTTGCTTAATTTGAAAGTTGTAAAATCCATCATCTCTTAATTATATTAATTACCAGATTTTTATATGTTCTACTTACTTTCTTAGAGCATGCAATTTGATCCTGCCAATGACATGGCATTTCTATCCAAAAATTTCATCAATATTTCATAATAGTCAAAACCACCAAATTCCTCTAATTTAATTTTTTTTAGATTTTTTTTGCCTAAGAGAGATTCTTTTTTCAAAAGTCTTCTATTTTCGGTTATAAAATATTATAAAGCCTTAAATTAGGTTAATAAACTAGAACTTTCCTAATTTTTTTCTAAAAATAAATTTTATCTAGATCTTTCCTAAAATTTCTCCCTAAATTATATTGTTACAAATCAAATCTAGATTTTATTCTAAAAGAACCAAACCATTTGACTACAAATAAACCATTTGACAGAGTTGCTTCTCATTTGACTACAAATCATGAATAAATCTTTTCCTTCCCCTCAAAAAAAATAATGAAGCACAATAAAAGATTTGCGAAACAATTGAAATAATGTTGCACAATAAAAATTGAAATAATAAAGCTTTATGTACATCAAAACAATGTGCAAAAATTAAAAAAAATAAACAAAAAATAATTTGCATAAGAAGAAAATTATTTTGCATAAGAAATAAAATATCAACCACAAATAGAGTGAGTAAAAAATTTGGCACATGGTCTTTTGTATTGTAAAGTGTTTAAAATTGGCAAAATTATGTCATGTACAACATTATAAACTAAAAACAGTTTAAGTCTAAAACATGTAAAAATAAAATTGCATACAAAAAAATAATTTTGCATTTGCACAAATAAAACTAGGATTAAATCTAAAATTAAAAATTAAGAGTACTATGCAAATCAAAAAAAAAGTTTTAAATTAAAAACATGCAAAAGAAACTATTACTACGAATTAGTGTAGCAGAAAAGATTATTACTAACCTAAATTAAATCCGAAATTGAAAAAAAATTGAAATAGAAACATACTTGTTTTGTAGAAAAATTAAAATCAATTTCTTTGTGATGATTTTAACTCTTGAGTATGATGAAAACACAAAATTATGAAGAATAATATATGTAGGACTTCTCTGAAGATAAAATATTCAATTATGTTAATTTGGGTCGGGTCAATCGTGACCCGGACCCCTAATCCATGACCCGTTAGCTACGACGCACTTAAGTAGTGAGAGTTGTAGGTCCACATCATAGGTAGTGTGGTTGGTTCAAGTAGTTTTTGTAACTACCTTAACTATACACATCAGAGGTAATGTGGTTGGTTCAAGTAGTTTTTGTAACTACCTTGTACTACACACACACACACATATATATATATATATATTATCGTATTAAGAGAAAAAAATGAATGCAGTCTCTCTCTCTCCCAAAAACCAATCTATGTATTGTACATGAGTTTTGAGTGAGAAAATCTCTATTTTCTCTCTCTTACAATCTTCTCTAAGAAATCACCATTGTCTTGGAATTTGAGTGTGTGAATCAGTAGGATTAACTCTAGTAGTCAATTCTTCGATCTCTCACGATGACTAGAACTTACACGAAGACAAACTCTTGATCATGGAGGACGTCTGAATGCTTGTAACAACGAATTATTCCTGGATTTGGATTTTCCACATAAGGTAAGTCCTATACCCAAATTATTCTCAAAAGTTTACAAATTATTTTAAAAATTCTAGAAAAAACTATTAAAAAATGGGGTTTTGGAAAAAAAAAAGTCCCTGTAAAAAAAGTCATTATGATTTTATCTAGATCTTTCCTAAAATTTCTCCCTAAATTATATTGTTACAAATCAAATCTAGATTTTATTCTAAAAGAACAAAACCATTTGACTACAAATAAACCATTTGACAGAGTTGCTTCTCATTTGACTACAAATCATGAATAAATCTTTTCCTTCCCCTCAAAAAAAATAATGAAGCACAATAAAAGATTTGCGAAACAATTGAAATAATGTTGCACAATAAAAATTGAAATAATAAAGCTTTATGTACATCAAAACAATGTGCAAAAATTAAAAAAAATAAACAAAAAATAATTTGCATAAGAAGAAAATTATTTTGCATAAGAAATAAAATATCAACCACAAATAGAGTGAGTAAAAAATTTGGCACATGGTCTTTTGTATTGTAAAGTGTTTAAAATTGGCAAAATTATGTCATGTACAACATTATAAACTAAAAACAGTTTAAGTCTAAAACATGTAAAAATAAAATTGCATACAAAAAAATAATTTTGCATTTGCACAAATAAAACTAGGATTAAATCTAAAATTAAAAATTAAGAGTACTATGCAAATCAAAAAAAAAAGTTTTAAATTAAAAACATGCAAAAGAAACTATTACTACGAATTAGTGTAGCAGAAAAGATTATTACTAACCTAAATTAAATCCGAAATTGAAAAAAAATTGAAATAGAAACATACTTGTTTTGTAGAAAAATTAAAATCAATTTCTTTGTGATGATTTTAACTCTTGAGTATGATGAAAACACAAAATTATGAAGAATAATATATGTAGGACTTCTCTGAAGATAAAATATTCAATTATGTTAATTTGGGTCGGGTCAATCGTGACCCGGACCCCTAATCCATGACCCGTTAGCTACGACGCACTTAAGTAGTGGGAGTTGTAGGTCCACATCATAGGTAGTGCATAATTCGAAACGGACGATTGATTTTGAATTTTCAAGGGGACCCCATAATTCAAGAAAGACCTACCTATCACAATTTACAGTAGATTTGACATTCTGGCAAATTCGACATAAACCTTTGGATTATTGTATATGGGGTATTATCTTGGATTGTCGTCTATTTAAATTTTTTTACGGGTATTGTGGTCGTCTTATGGAATCATTCATTTCCATTACCATCCAACATTTCTCTAGAAGGTTTAATGGTACTGCACATCTGTTGGCTCATATATGCTAGATGATAATTCCTTTTGTTTATTTTAATTATGAAGATGCCCTTCCTTTTATGTTTCCAAAAAAAATATTATGCAGTGTCAAAAAAATAATAATCGTTCAGCCAAACATAAGCTCACCAAATCGTCCATGTTAGATTGTTAGCACAATCGTCCATGTTAGATTGTTAGCACAAAAGAAATTCCCTATCTCTAAGTAAATATCGGTAGTTTTTTAGGAGGGTCCAGTATGAATGCCAAACTCTGTTAAGAAAGAAATGGAGAGATGAGATCACAGATCTAGAAAGATTGGGATCTATAAACACATCTCAGATCTGGAAGAAGAGAAGAAAGAAATAGAGAGATGAGATCACAGATCTGGAAAGATTGAGATCTATAAACNAAGATAAAATATTCAATTATGTTAATTTGGGTCGGGTCAATCGTGACCCGGACCCCTAATCCATGACCCGTTAGCTACGACGCACTTAAGTAGTGGGAGTTGTAGGTCCACATCATAGGTAGTGCATAATTCGAAACGGACGATTGATTTTGAATTTTCAAGGGGACCCCATAATTCAAGAAAGACCTACCTATCACAATTTACAGTAGATTTGACATTCTGGCAAATTCGACATAAACCTTTGGATTATTGTATATGGGGTATTATCTTGGATTGTCGTCTATTTAAATTTTTTTACGGGTATTGTGGTCGTCTTATGGAATCATTCATTTCCATTACCATCCAACATTTCTCTAGAAGGTTTAATGGTACTGCACATCTGTTGGCTCATATATGCTAGATGATAATTCCTTTTGTTTATTTTAATTATGAAGATGCCCTTCCTTTTATGTTTCCAAAAAAAATATTATGCAGTGTCAAAAAAATAATAATCGTTCAGCCAAACATAAGCTCACCAAATCGTCCATGTTAGATTGTTAGCACAATCGTCCATGTTAGATTGTTAGCACAAAAGAAATTCCCTATCTCTAAGTAAATATCGGTAGTTTTTTAGGAGGGTCCAGTATGAATGCCAAACTCTGTTAAGAAAGAAATGGAGAGATGAGATCACAGATCTAGAAAGATTGGGATCTATAAACACATCTCAGATCTGGAAGAAGAGAAGAAAGAAATAGAGAGATGAGATCACAGATCTGGAAAGATTGAGATCTATAAACACAAATCTCAGATCTAGAATGAGGAGGTGTTCAAATAATAGAAAGAACAAGGAGCAAAGAAGAAGAAAGGAAGGAGATCAGAGCGGAGAGAGAAAGCTTACCTAAGCCAGTGATAATGGCGAATGAAGCGGATCGGCGGCAAAGGCACCGATCTGCAGTGAAGGAAGAGAAAGGGAAGTAGCCGAGCATAAGCTACACAACCCTCTTCTCTGCTTCCTCCTCTCAACCTCTTATACAACTAATAAAACTAAACATCAGTAAAAATTAAAACCTAGTCTTAAACTATGTATATGATATAAAATATTTGACGGGTCGCAGGTTATCCGCGGATTTTGGCGGGTTAACCTATTTGCTAACGGGTCAAAAAGGTCTAACCCTAACCCTATCTGTTTATCTTACGGGTCGAATTAGGGTAGGGTCAGGCGGGTCGGGTTAGGGTAGGATTGGCGGGTCACAGGTCAAATTGCCACCTCTACAAATACCCCTCGAAATGCAAATAGGCTTCAAAATCTTCTAACTCTTCCTTACTGCTCTTGAAAACATGGTGAAACTAAAGCATTTTTCATTACAAAACCTTTCAAAGAATAGGATCTGACTAAATGCATATCATCATTCGAATCCAAAAATAGGGTTTTTTTTAAGCATATGTGTGAAATGTGTGAACAAAAGGGACAAACTGACATTGAGTGTCCGTGGGCAAACTCACGGTGCAAGCTAATACCATGTAATGGTGTTAGAAAGGTAGTTATTGCATGGGCATTAGGCTCTGTTGGATCACAGTCCACCCAACTATCAAGGTATGGTGGTTGTTTTGGTTGTGGAGATGTCAACCACTAGATGAAGAGTTGCCCATGGGCATCTACACTTTTCCCTAAACCCAATTGTAAGGGAATTAGGAAGTTGGCACTATCAAACAGTCTTCATAACTTGGGAGTACCCTACTTGTTGTGTGACTCCTGTAATCANGGGAAGTAGCCGAGCAGAAGTTGCACAACCCTCTTCTCTGTTTCCTCCTCTCAACCTCTTATACAACTAATAAAACTAAACATCTTTAAAAATTATCTTACGGGTCGAATTAGGGTAGGGTCAGGCGGGTCGGGTTAGGGTAGGATTGGCGGGTCACGGGTAAAATTGCCACCTCTACAAATACCCCTCGAAATGCAAATAGGCTTCAAAATCTTCTAACTCTTCCTTACTGCTCTTGAAAACATGGTGAAACTAAA